>JAPMNP010646769.1:0-12318 GCA_029874935.1 Atherina boyeri | reverse complement strand
AACATAGACTTATGCTTCTTTCCTGCACAATTAAAATACCATGTAAGATTTTCTACAGAAATATAAGAGTCATATTTTCTTTATAAATATACATTACAAAGAAAGAGACTGTGATATAGAAAAGGGAGGGAGATGGTTCTTTTAAAGCTAAGCCTTGGGGCTGAGAACTCTCAGAAGAGCTGGAATCAGACATGCACAATCAGTTCCCCTCTTCAAATCTGCTTTCCAGGCCTATCTACTTGAACAGGCTTCTCTTAATTACTTTCTCTATCACTTAGAGAGCTGTGCTTGGGACTTGCCAGAGACATTTGGCTGGTTTGAGCCCATATTTTTATATGCCTATCTTCTTTCTCACAAGCCTGTCCCATACCTTCCTCCACACCCCTCATACTCCTCTTCCTCCCCCCTCCTGCTTTCATTATATACTGGTCTTGTCTTTCCACGCGCTCCCCATCCTGTCTCTACTCCCTTCCAAATATCTCCAGGGTGTCAATTGCGTCATGTGACTGGTGTGCTTGTGATTACAGCAGTTGGCAGACATATTGATTTCTAAAGAAGAACCCAAAATACCTCGGAAAAACGACAACATGTGAAGAAGCATGAGGTCAGCACAGAGCTCAGTAGCATGGGAGGACATGGTAAGGACAACCCAGGCTGGCACTGAAATTCAAGTTCCCTCCACCTTCAGATTTCTGTCTGAACCATTCTCAGAGGCTGGAGTCCAAGCTTTGGATCTCCACCGCCCTTACCCCACCTCTTTCTTACTCCTGCCTATCATGTTGGCCTGCTCCCCTCATTCCACTCACTTCCCTGTGTCCTCCTTTTTTTTTTTGTCTGGCGTCTGGTCCACCAGAGCTGTATTTAATTAGTTTCTGTTGGGTTAATTAGGGACTAAAGTTAGGGGGTCGGACCAGAACAAAAGCGGGTCAGGCTGGACTGATGCAGGTGCTCCAGAGCGGTTGCCAGATTCCACCGTTCAGATTAAGATGGTTGCAAATTGCCTAGAGTACTGGAGTGAGAGAAAGAGCCACCAGTGAATAACAAGGGAGGAGGTTTTCCTCCACATATGGGATGGCAGCTCTTTATACACCCATGCTGGCATCGCTACTCTTAAAATGTGATGAATTTCAACATCCCTTCTTTTGGTTTTCCGCGAGAAACCACCTCACTGTCATGCGATTCAAGCGTGCTTTCATGCTTTTACCTCTCATATTACACTGGCACACATCAGAGGGTAGATCTAAAGTATAGTGTGTGTGCGAATGATGTCTTTGCCAGTATGCTTCCTTGTTGCCATACAAGGTGCTGCGTTGTATGTTCTCATTCATATCGCTCCCAGCACTCAGAGCCTTTTCTCATCTACGAGTGGCAGATATACCCTTCTTGTTTGCTTTGTTGCCTGGCTGTGCAGAAAGAGAGAAAAAAATGTGAACAATCCAAACAAGTGAAGTATGCACAAAATGGGACGCAGTGTGTGAACTGTACATCAGTTGCACAAATTAAGAGATCACATATATGAAAAGCTTGCAGCACTTTGAAGATTACTCATTCTTCTTTTTGTACGTGCAGTGTACGGTGTACGTGCTTGAGACATACTATAACTTGGATTATGAAGAGGAGAAAGAGCTAAAGGAGGTGCAGTTTGACCTTTTTATCTTGTCTTGTGGAGATGAAGGGGAACCAGATGAACTGATATATCAGAGCAGAGGAAAGGAGAAGAGGGAGAGGAAACTCTGGCATGGCTGGAGCCCCCTCAGTGTGTGAGGGTCCTAGGGCCCTTTAGACAGGCGCCAGCCCAGCAGGAAACAAGAGACAATCACACAGCACCAGATTCAATGCACAGAGATGAAGGGATGGAGAAAGATGAGGAGACACGGAGAGTAAGGCTGAGGGGGAGCGGGCGGCAGGGCACGAAGGACATGAGAAGGAGAAGAGTGGAAAAGCTCAGGTGGGAATAGAAATAGAAAGAGCATTGAAACTAAGATTGGAGAAGAGGTGGCCGGAGACGGGAGGAAATAACGGTTTGGATGGAGAGGAGGCAAGAGGAGAAGGAGAGAAAGGAAGAAAGAGCGAGCTTGGGAGAGATAGTGTATATTCTCTCTGTAACAGTCTTTATCATCAGCCCAGATCGTGGCGTATGAACAGTGATCCAAGTCAACCATCTGCTGAGGCTAGATAAGCCTGGGAGAGCTGGGCATTGAGCTGTCACTCAGGGAGGAGAGCAGAAAAAGAAAGAGAGGAGGGGAGAGAGAAACAGAAAAGAAATGAAGACAGAACAGGAGAGAGAAGGAGAAGGAGGAGGGGTTTGCGCAAGGTAAGGAAAACTGAGAGGAAAAGATTTGTGCAGAGCATCCGTCTCGTTAGAGAAAGACTTAACGTCAAATACGAGTCCGGTCCTGTCCTGCCTTATCTTCAAATAATCCCTCAGTTAACAGGGGGAATAATAAAACTGGGCTATTTATCTGTTTTTATTTTCGTCGGCCCACATAATTCACGCGCATCCAGTCACATCATCTCCGATGATGAAACTTGGCTGTCACACGCAGATATCCACACCTGTCACATGTGTCAAAAGAAGCTGTTTGGCGTTTGAAACAAAAGTGAAATTCACAAACATTCACACACTCAGGTGAATATGTGTGTGTAGGAGTCTCATCAATTAGACACTTCTACTGTTATGAAAGATCTCCAGACTGGTTGATTAAGCCCACATGAAGGTGATTAAGTTAAATCCCACTCAAGTACACTTTCCTAAACCCCTTACTGCATCCTTAAATGACAGAATTCTCCTATACACCTGCCTGAAAGTGGAACAAAGTCAGAAAAACAGCAACAATCACTTGTTTTTGTCTTTTCAAAGTGTATATTCAAGACCAGCTCCATATGCATGATTCTATGTTTATAATGTGAGACTGTGATGGTGTGGGGGGCGTGCATTAAGGCCAGGAGGGGGGTCAGGCCAGGGAGAGGGGGTTAGGAGGGGATTAGCCGAGGCCAGTTGGATCATTTTACAGCCGGAGGACCCCCCTTCACCCTCTGCAGTCTCCTGGACAATGAGGATTAAACTCCTCTTGTTCCCCAACTCCGAAAAACGGCAGGACGACAAAGACACTATTCCTCCTGGGTCCCCTGGCTGTGGCTGGGAGCTGAGTTGAGGGGAGCNGGGAAGGAGGGATGAGAAGGAGGAGAATGGGAGGCAGAAAGAGGCAGGGGGTCTATCAAAAAATTAATCCCTTCACAGTTTCCTCTGGGTGCAAAGTGAGATATGAGGGAGACATGTCTAATGAAACGCTACAGTCATCTAAGGGCAAGGCGATAAAAGCATACATTAAACTAATGAAGCTCGTCATTAGTGGCCCTATTAAGCGGATCGAGATTTTTGTGCTTTCCTTTGGTGATCTGCAAAGAAGATGAATCAATTCAAAGAGAAGCCCATGTTCCCACTTTCTTTCATTTCATTGCTTTTGTTGCAGTTGGCTTGGTGGCAATATTTACTTCAACTGTCAGGATTGGTGTCACCTTTTATGTGTTAATAGTTCTTGTACTATTTAAGAGTGGGGAAAAGCGTAAAGGACCACTGTCTGAAAAGGTTTTTCGCCTCAAAAGTCTGAAGTACTAATAATTTCAACCTTAATCAGCTTATTGGGCCTATGGCCTCTTCACAGTCGTCATAAGGAAAGGCCCATTTCAAAACTTTATAAAAACTTTAATTTTTCAGATCTCGTCTCAAGAATCCGAACCCATTGGCTCCTCCAAACAGCTACTCTGAAAGGGCTGCAGGACAATAACAAATGTTCTCTTTTATGTAATCACTTCCACTGTTCATAATCTGATTAATTTAGTAGTTTACAGGAAGATTCTTGGCCAAATTAAAGTCTGAAAGATCAAGAAAACTTCCTGAGAAATGCCCGTGGGATCTTTTAAACTTAATCTGTGCAAAGAACAAACTCCAGCTGTGAAGCATGGCGGTGGATTAATCATGCTTTAGGTTTGTGTTGCATCCAGTTCTCAAGCATATTTTAAGTGGACTTTTGAAATGTTGCATCCTGAAAAATGCATCAGTTTCCATCACTCGTTTTTTTTTAAATTTGTTTGTTTGTTTGTTTGTTTTTAGCAAATAACCTGTTTTTTGTGGTGTGCAGAGCTGCCACATAAAAATCGTACATGCAAGCTGAAAACAAAACTTTGAGGAAGAGGACACAACAGAGGCAGCATAGAGAAAACTAATATGAGGGGTTCACCTGTTTGTTTGTGTTTATTCCTTCATGATGAGTATGGCCCATGCTTAAAGACAGAAAAAGATAAAACTTTTTCATATTAACATTTCCATCTGCACTGTTGTGCACCAACTTCTTGTCAAAAAGTAAAGCAAACACCATCTTAAATGACAGTAAAAAACAAACAAATGGAGCAATTTTATCCAAAGCTCAATTTCAAAATATACATCTACATCCTCACCAGAGACACAAACTCAGTAATATTTCACGGATAGATGGAAGAATGTACAGTTTGATCACAGTTAACTCTGAAAGCAATTACAGTATCTGTAAAAACAAAAAAAAAAGAGTAATATAAAAAGTTTGATTGCCTTTACAACAGCAAAATGGTCTAAACTAACCTGAAATGCTCCACCTATTGAAATGAATGAAATTAAATAAAAAATACTTCACCAGAACAAACTTGTGTTTATTGAAGTGGGAGTCTCCTGACCAAAACATCATTGTGTATATGCGTGGTTAGATCTCAAAGAGCTATAAAACCAATAGATTTTCATTCATTCTGCCAGCAAAAGTATTTATAAATTACTATATAAAACACATTTGCAACCTTATGATGTTTTCAAGTGACTGTTTATGTTTTCATAGTATTAGGCATTTTGTCCACAGTTTGAACAGACTTTATAAAGCAACTATACCCAAAGAAGAGAATGGCTGCCGTCAGACTGGTTTCGCTATTAGCCAGGGTTGGATCCTCTGTTTTCAGTCATGCACTGGGCTAAGTAAAGCATATTCGGTCAATTTGTCAAACTTGAAACTAAAATTGTGTTGCATGACACAAACTGCAGGTGCATTACATCATTAGGACTCATCAATAGGTCTCTGTGTGAACAAAACTTGTCCCAGGCTAAGTGAATTAAAGGATAAATTATTTGTAAAAGGCCAGTCTAGAGCAGTATGTGAGCATAGTGTCAAGCATAGTGATTAGGGATCACTTAATGTGTTCACCCAAAGATGTCTGTGTTTTACAAGGAGAAATAGATTATGTTGCTTTCAGTGTTCAAAGCTCAATAACTTTAATAGTTGCTGTTTCTTACAGGAATGGGGGGTGAAAGAACAAGTTTTGAGATGTTGTGATGCAGAGGATCTAAATTATTGGTCAACATCCAAGAGAAAGGGACAATGAAAGAGGAAGACAAAAGAAACAGAAGTGCTCTGGACTTAATCTGAGAATTGAAAATGAGGGACTTGCAGGAATGTAAAGAGAGGAGTGAAAGACAGAGGGCTGAAGAGGAGGGTAAGAAACCCAGCAGAAGCAGGGGGAGAGAGGAGAGGAGGGGCATTTCNAAAAAAAAAAAAAGAAAAGTTCTTTTACATATGGAGTGCAAAAAAAAAGCGCAAAAGAAAAGCTTCTTCTCGCCTCCTGGACGCAGTGTCAAACCCAATCAGTGTCTGTTCTGGCAGGGCTGCTTGTATCCAAGGCACCGGCTCACAAAGGAGGAGAGCCTCGGCCGCTACACCTCTCGCTTCCAATCTGCCTCCTCCAGTACTGGCCTGAAAGCGAAGGTGCCGTGAGGAGGGACGACAATGCAGCTCAGATTTTCACATGCTCAAAAAAAAGTCCTTGTATGGTGAGAATTGGATTAGCTGAGAAAAGTAACAAAAAAGATCTTCAGTAGCTTTAGATGAGCTCATGTTGATTTTGATGGATAATATCAGTTTTTATTGTTAAACGGCTGGAATAAGTGTGGCTAAGGATAGTGTGGCTGAGCGTAGGTAGTGGTATTGTTCTTAAAGATTCTCAACAAAAGAACAGGACTTAGTGTCAGAGTGTGTGCGCATGCAGCCAAACGCAAACATGGATAAACTACACAACGATTACATCGACCAACAATCACTGAGCTGCAGACTCCTGCTCTAATAAATGTGCACAACAAGGCCTGATCCTTAAAAACCTTGCCACTTCCAAAAAGAAAAAAAAAAGGAAAAATGTCTGTCTTGAATAGACACCCCCCTAAATCGCATTGTTGAGCAAATCCTGTGTTAAAAGGAAAGGGTTACTCTGCATTTATACTCTTGAAGACTTTAGTTAAGCCAGTGCCACTGCCACTTTGCAGTGCGGGCTTCGTTGAGCCTGAGTAAATCCGTCTCACAGTGGCAATTGGCTGAAGCAAGAAGGGCCATCTTTATTTTCAAAATTTTTTTGTTGTTTTTTTTCCCATACAATTCAACAATCCCCCCCCAAACACCACCACCCCTACCCCCTCGACCAGTGTTTACCCGTCACCAAACAATGGCCGGTTACTGGCAATTAAACAGCATTTTCTGTGGAATCCGTGGCACTGGTCTAATGGCATTACTGTTGGATGATTCAGTCCTTGAATAGTCAACAGGATTTTGCCTCTCACCAGGAAAATACTGCTTCATCGAATTATCCGTATTACATAGATTTACCCAAAGCTTATGATTCAGGGTTCACAGATTGCTGCTCTTTTAAAGATGGTGAAAGAAAGGAGTTATGACTCCAACACCTTTAAAGCTGGCCACTGCTTTCACTAACACACTTTCCACAAAAACCTAACGCAGACTTACTCGGAAACCTTTAGAGATTATTAGTTTACACGTGTGCAAATATTTTTCTTTTTTAAAGTGTGATTACTATTCTGATTTAATATCAGATGATGCAAGCCGCAAACATGCACACACACGTATGCATGCAACAGTATAGGAGCCAAACTGCACATTGCGACCTTTGACCTTCCATGGGTCGAGTTGAGTTGGGCAGCTCGAGGAACCAGGAGGATCGGCCAAGTCCATTATCTCACAATGAAGGGCTAATTACTGGGCCTGCAAGCCTCAAATCACACAGCAGCAGACTGCCTGTCTCTGTCCTCCTCTCACCCAACATCTTAATTGCTCTTTTATTCTCTCTCTGTTTCTACAGTGCTTCACTCCCCGACTCAGTCCTCCTCTCGCCTCAGTCATTTCACACATAAAAGCAAGATGCTAATTGCCTGCTGTGGAAATATTGGGCCTGTGATTAGCCAGCCAGAGGTTTTGGCTGGCCTGTATTTTCCTGTCTGTATGAGGGACTGTCGAGCCAGCTCGCAAAAATAGGAAACTGTGGTCGTCTGCAGTGAAAGGAAATTCATTCGCATGCGGAGCAGGGATGAAGGCGCGAGGACTGTTATTGTGCTCCAGTGGCAACTTGTCAGACCGCTATGTTGGCAAAATGCTGACAGAAAATCAGCTCAAGCAAAATTACAGGAAAATTAGTTCAAGTTACTTCCAGGGTGAATTGGGATATTGTTTTGTGATTGAAAAATATTAGGAAATTTGTTCAGACTATAGCCTACTGTCAGATGACAACTGTAGTTAATACAGAGATTAAAAACCAGTGTAATTAACTGAATAAAACAAGTGGGGGCACATGATTGGCTGATGGATTTCTATTCTAGTATGTTATCCATCACAAGTAATTCACTAAATTCTCATTATTTTTCTCCCCCTGGACCTTGACTTATTATCTCAATCGTTGGTTAATTCGCTTTTAGTGGCTACATGTCATCAACTAACAGGACAACAGGGGTTTGTTAATAGACTCCATTTAGTTATTCATATGCATATGGTAATTAGACCCAGTGAGGGAATATAAAGGATCTACTTTTGAGTTTGTACTCTTTATATCTTGCCCATTAACCTTTTCTTTTACAGAACAATGGCTTTCATCAAAACAAAGAAAAGTAAAAGTAAGTTTAGTAAGAGTGGGTGTACAAAATTATTGGATCAATTTCTGACTTGTCCCAGAACAAATTTAAAAAATCATCACATAAACATGCTTATTTTTGTATTTCAATGTTTTCTTGTAAATTTCAAGGTATCTCCACTTCAGATGTTTATGATCATTTCTGTAACTTTGATCTAGTGGAAGTCATCATCCTCCTATTCAAAAATGGCTTTGTCTCCATTTTAGACAAAAGCTTTTAAAGAACCCTGCTGGATATTGAAATGCTTCTTTTAGCTGTTCCCCAAGTGCTTTGCCCAAAAAGTTGGAAAAGATGTAAACCCCAACGGGAGACAGCCTTGTTTTCCCAACAGCAACAGCAGTAGAGTGGCTGGGCAGTGCAGGGATTGGTGGTGCTGGTGGGGGTGAGAGGGGTGCAGGTCGCCTGTTCAAAGGCTGGCTTTTTACATTGTTGGTCAGTAGGGGATTAAGGTCCTCTGTGCAGCAGAATAGCCCCTCTAATTAAAAAGGATAAGAAGGCAGAGAAATAGCGAGAGGCACGGGAGGAAGCAAAAAGAGAGGGAGAGGGGAGAGCAAATTTGCTGAGAAAAGAAAGAAAAGAAAAACTGTTTTCCGTGTCAGTTCTGCAGCCGGGCCCATCGATTCAGACAGGATTAACTTTCCACTCCTCCTTCTTATTGCCGTCACTCTACCGCCAGTTTCTTTCTATTGTGCAATTTCCCAACTTTACCCACTACAAAAATTCACTCTCTTGAAAGTTTGCATTCAAATCTTTGAACAAAATTCTTGCAACTCAGTTTTCTTGAAAAACCAAAACTGATACTAATTCTAATTCTGTTCCATGTTTGCAGTACAAATTAAGTTGTGTGTTAGTATGCATTTTGCACACAAACCCAGCTGTGTGCACCTGTATGTGTGTGTGTGTGTGTTGCTCACTATTTGCCGTCATCAGAATGTGAATAGAGCGGCTGTGTGCTGTGCCCCAGATGCTGGCTGACAGTAGGAGGGCTGTTTGCTGTGGGGATGCCAGGTTGTGTTTTTGTTTAGCCCTCCTCTGTCCCGCCTGTCTCCCTCCCCTTGGCCAGTGGGGGGTCCTGGGCTCCTGGGGTCTGTCCCTGCTGACCAATACCCAGGTATAAGGCCTCTCAGTTTGGCTAACACTAGCCGCAGGCCATGGGAGGTTAACGAGGTATCAGCAGGCACAAGACATTCAACCCTCCCATGGGCAAACCACAAGTGGTGGATATATCTCAATGAAGGGCAGAGTAGGATAAAAGCCAAAACAAGGGTTAAATGGTAATACAAAACTGACATTGAGCGATAAAAGATAAAAACAAGTTAGTTTATAAAGTCCTGGTGTAGTTAGCTGTTTTAGATGTTAGGCTTTGTCACACCTGCATTTAAAACCTTTTGGATTTGCATGAAAATGAACATATTCAATGTAATGATTAGAGGCTGTACTGAATAAGTAAATGAAAGTAATTAAATTGGAAAGCTATCTTCACATGGACAGTCACGTGACCAGTCCATGGTTAACGGAAGAGGCAAGGATAACACCAATTCTCCAGCAAAGCATCCTCCTAAAAAGTATTAATGTTGTTTTTCTGCTCATAGTTTTATAAGTGTGTTATGTTTTTGTCTAAATCTGCATAGTCAACATTGTTGCCACAGTTACTGGGGGATCCTGGACCCTCAGTTACAGATGGTGAAATTTTAATCACACAGGCTTTGAGGCTGATGTATGAGGAATTCAAAGTTTAGGATGCTATCATTACTCTTAGGCTGTCCGTATATCTTACGCTTTTGATCTGCAAAAATCTTTTCATAGTTCTTACAATGCTTTATGTAATACACCCTCATGCATGTATTTACACAGCAGGAACTGTGGATACTGTATTTAAACTTTTAAAGGGTCTTTTTCTTAGCCTCTACTTTGGAGTAGGACAATCCCCTGCATGAGGGGGAGCCATCTTAACAACTGTTAAACATCACCTGACATTACAAAGACTTTGATACAATGTCGAAACATATACAAAATAGTTTGTGGTGTTACTTTTTTAAACCTTAAACAAAACACAGAAGAATGGAGCAACAGCGAAAGCCAGGATTTATGAGGCCTACATGCATCAGAGGCATTACAATGAAATTTGGAGTCATCTAATCGTCAGCTAGCTTTTATGTTACCTCAGCTTTTCTGTTTAATGAATGTTCCATTTCCTATGTATTCCCCTTTCAAGCAATAATATGTCCTACTGCAGTTTTTGCAGCATTTTACAACACATACAGCCACTTTTTGAAACACTTTTGGGATGAGAAAGAAACTAAAGTGATCCTTAGTAAAATGGTTATAATAAAGGCTTTGGATGGTCACAAATATTTCAATGGTACAGGGAGATGTAATGTGGAGTAAGTCACTGGTCAGACTATTTAGAAGATGTAAAATTTTAATAGCCTATCACATATTACGCATGGAAATAGCAGAATGAGAATACAGGCTTATCTATGATCATCATACCGCTGACCATGGAAATACTGTACACTTTACTTTATGGGAAATTTCTGCGCTTTGCCAGCTCTGACTAAATGGATCCTTTTGCAAGCAGTACATTACAGTCAAGCAGTATGGTTCAAATCAATTCTTCACACATCACCAGTGACTTTAATATTTTTTGTAGCTGTTTAAACCATGTTGAAAACGACCATTCTGAAGGAACTTTTAAGTTCTTTGAAAAATATACCTGGGGCTAAAAGTTCCACATAGGGGTGAAATTGGCTGTAAGGAACAATGTCATGTTCAAATTCTCCCCTGAGAAGCAGATGAGGTCTTCCTTAAAACACTAAGGGGAAGCTGTAAAAAAATAGTCCACTTGTGGGTTATTTTTTACTGAACCATGGACATTGTCTATGGATAAGAACTAACCCGAATGAACACATGTTTGAATTATGAGTGTAAATGCACTGGCCGTTGAAAATGCCAACCACACCTGATAACTTGATCTGTGATTTGTTCCACTTGCTCCTGAAGGCATCTCCATGTTAAAACAAAACTTGTAAATGGGATTTAATTTGTTTCCTCTCTTTTTTTAATTACCCTTTTATGGGAAAAAGAGCAGCACCACGTGAGAACAAGAATAAACCTAAAAGATCACATTTTGTAAAATTACTTCATTGCTCGTGCAGTCCACGATTAACCTATTGGAATCTTTTCTGAATCAGTAGCCTACACAGTCTGTGGATGACAGCCGTTCGTGACTGAAGACCTAAATGCTGGACACAGCTAGTTCACGAATTTATTAACAAAAACCCAACAAGAGGGAAAAACTGAAGACAATTGTGGCAAAGGCCAGAGGGAGAAGTCCAAAGAAAATCAAAAACAAAGACGAGCAGGACACGCCGAGGAGACGTCCAGACCTGACGGTTGAGGAAGACGAGCTGAAGAACTGGCACTGGCAGAAAGCACCAGGGGGCTTGAGGGGAAGCCTGACGAGCTGCAGGTGAGGAAAGTGGCACAGGTGAGACTAATCAAATCTGGAGCCTGTCTGCCACAGCAGAAGGGTTTTCTGAGTGCCTGAGCAGAAAAGCAAAGAGGGGGAAACCAACAAAACAAAACGCGCGCGTGGCCGAATGGCCGCGTTATAACACAGTCCCTGTGTATTTTTAGTTGGCTAGGATAGGCTACAGCTTGCTACATGCAACACTGGCCAATTGATTACTGCTAGAAGCTTCAAAGTCACTAGGCAGACCTTCAGGTGTATGACGCAAGAAATAGTAGCCTACATGTTTAGGTGTAGGTTACTAAGGGACTAATTCCACTTCCACGCGTGTGCATGCTGTAGCCTAGTTAACTGTGAATCATGCAGAGAAACAGAACCTCCTTAAGTGGCATACAGCCTTAATCTATACAACTGTGCTTCTACCAGGCTATTGTTTCAAGTCAAAATGTCTGCTGGCTAATCATAAAGCTAGTATAGAGATGTATTCCCCTGCTCTTTAATAACTTTACATTTGAATAAATTTACGGTTCAAACAACGAGGCAGATAAAAAAATTTGATTGCTGTAAAATGTTTGGCTGACAAGAACTAACAGTATTTGTGCTGTCTGTCAGCTATGCTGAAGATTCAAAAGAGATATTCTAAATAGGCTAAATCTCATTACCGTATAAAGCATTTTTGTCGAACTAGGGGAGCCCAAAAATATTTTGGCTATGCACAGGTTCTTTTCATCGAATAATTTTTTTTAGAACAAAATCGAAACAGGCCTATAGGCCTAGGCTACAATAAAAGTAGGGTAGAAGGGGGTAAGACGCCCCCCTTAAGAGAAAGGTCTATTATCTTTTAATATATAAATAATTTGAA
>JAPMNP010646750.1:0-10188 GCA_029874935.1 Atherina boyeri | reverse complement strand
GCTCAAAAACTGTCCCCAGAATACAGACAGCCTTCTTTATCCATTTGGCCAGTTTTTCTGATTCACTAAATCACCATTACGGCAGTCATTAATGCACCCCAATATATGGATGCTTGCATTTGCGCTCTGCACTGATAACAATGCTCCCACCCTTCTTTAGAATGGAAGATGCAGTATCTGGTTTTAATTAAAAGTCTTATTTACCAGATCTAACTTAAATTATATCTAAGTTTTCTGCTTTGCTTTGTGGGATAGCGTAATTGTGATTGTCGGTGAACTGTGTTCACTAGCATAAGCTTTCAGAGGTGTTGCTGCGCCCATGCAATGATTTCAACACAGAACCATGTCTGTTTTTATTATAGAGCTGCCCGAGGGCCCAAAGATCACAGTCCTTCAGTACTGGTTTCAGCTTTGTCCTTAGCTTACATTCCTCTTGGCTGTCTGATTCTTTTTATGTATATTTTATATCATTTACTGTGGATGATGTAATCATGAAAATTTTCACAATTTTAGAGAACTGAGGGATCTTATTGTTAAATTGATTAACTTTTTGGCCATTGGGTCAATAACAGGGTTTTGAACTCCTCCCCATCTTTTGTCTGAAAGACTCAACATCTCTGGGATGCTCTTTTTATACCCTGCCATGTTATTAAC
Source organism: Atherina boyeri (assembly GCA_029874935.1). NCBI lineage: Eukaryota > Metazoa > Chordata > Actinopteri > Atheriniformes > Atherinidae > Atherina > Atherina boyeri. Next base: position 9,534 of record JAPMNP010646750.1, on the reverse strand, counting down.
CTGTGAAATTGTTGAAATGTAAGATGTTTTACCAGATAATATAATATTACAAAACTTTACCATCCCATGTAAAGAAAAAGGTTAAATATTTTGATAGCTAATAACTACTTCCTTCCCCATAAACAGAGATGTTTTATCATACTGGTGCCATATGGTAAAAGGATTAGCAAGTAAAATGGTTACAGACAATATTTGATCACTGTTATCAAGCAAGACTAATGAGTCCGCATGCCACCATGTCAACTGCTGTCTGCTGTACTCCATGTCACCACATTTTAGCACCATTTTACTGAGATCCAACTGCCTCTGCACAAGTATATCTTTTTGTCTTGAGGTTACCATAAGAGAAACAACCATTCCATGATTTTTATGACATAAATATAAAAATGTATCTCATTTACAGTCAGATAACATTTTGAAATAGAAGAGAAGTTTTCTCAGTGGTTTCTTTGATACATTTTATTACAGTATACAAAAGTAACAGCTTATTGGGACATGTAACTTTTAGTTCACTGCCATGAAACTAGAGCCCAGAATATTAAAAATTCTAAAGTAATGCACTTAAAAGTATAAAAAATATCAAAATTTCATAATTTACATGCAATAGTCAGTAATTTTCTTTCCTCCCCTCTGCCACTGCAACATAGAACAATTAATCCATCTCCCAAGGAATGCACACCAAGCAAAACATTCTGTCAGTAATAAAAACAATCACTGTATTCAAATCCATATCCATCTGAATTTTGGAAAATTTACATTAGTTAGTTTGCTTTTGTGCGTTAGCTTTTGCTTTAAAATGACAAACATAACAGATTGTGCACAAATCAAAACCATATGGACCTGTGCATTCAGGAAGAGTGAAGTCCCTTCCCCAGCACGGCCACCTGCTAAACATGGCAAGATTCCCATTATGCAGACAACCATGCATCAAACGCTCCGTAATCATACTCATTAGCTTCTAGCGTAGCTCCGCAAGACTCAATATAGAAATCAGAAGCCGTGCTGAAAGATTTACAGCAAACAAGATGAACAGCAATGGGCAGCAAGAATTGCTGGCCTAATTCTCATTGTAAAAGCGTATTTGCAAGTGTTTTCTTGCAGCATGTTCTGGATAAAGTGGAGTAAGCCTATTACCAAAAGCAATATCCTGTTACTCGTGTTCCAGAAGCCTGCTTTGATAAAGTTCATCATTTGTTGAATTTGAGGAGGTTCTATGTGTCTCTCTTTGATCACAAACATCTAAGCCTCCCAAATCTTCCAAATCTTGTGAATATTATGATAAAGTCTGTTTATGTTCTGACCTTTGGTACTCAGTATAGTGGCGTATTTATGAGAAACTGATACTGTCCCATCGAAAGCTTTTAGAATGAGTTAAAACTACCTATTTGACAAGAAGTCTGTATTGCATTTTCCATTTTGACTGACATTAACCCACTTTGCTAAGCTATTTTTAACTTTATTTTTAAAATGGTCAATAAATCGCATTACAAATCCTAAAACCTGTGTATGAAACAGTAAATATTAAATGCCTTCTGCCTTATTCATGTGCTCCCGTCACGCAGACGAGGCATGTGTTCCATTGAGAAACACAACAATTCGGGATCTGCACCCTGGAGCCAAAACAGCACAAACTCAGATAGCCACAGTCACAGGAAGAGACATTTGATTATTCATGAGTCTTTCTCAAATTTAGAAAGGAAAAGCTGGAGCCAAGCAGCCTCCATGATCTGCCTCATGCAGACTCACTCTGCATCAAGCACTTTCACTGCTCCTTACTTCTTACATAACTCCTCTGACATCACGCTTCTCATGCTATAACCCATGTGTGACAAGTGCTCTCCTTCTATTCTGTACACTAGTCAAATAATCTGCAATATAATACACCTGAGTGTAGTAGTCTTTGTTTTCCAGATGCATTCAAACTATTCAGTGAAAACAGTTAGCAATCTTGTGAATAAATAGAAGCTTCAAATATTGGAAAAACAGTGGACACAGCAATACTCTCTAGAATATTGCATGTTGTATATAATTCTTCTGATAAAAAAGAACAAGAAAGCCCTGCCATATCAACAGAGTATACAAAGAAAACAGTCACTTGTTTAACTGCTGCGCACAGAAACAGGAAAAAAAAACGTATTCTTTTTACCTTTCTGCACAGATTTCCAAAAATGCCTGTTACGAAGGATCAATTAGGATGATAACACAACGACCCAGGCATCTTCTGAAGAACATGAAGAGTCTTGGATCAAAACAAGCCCCCATGCAGGTGAAATTCATCAGCTGCAGCAGCTCACACACTCACACTCGCTAAAGTCCTCTTCTGCATTTGGGTGACTGCATGAGAGGTATTGTGGGTGTATGAGAGCGTGAGAGAGTAAGAGTCGGCAGGGGCAGAGTGTGCGCAGCAGTGGAGGGAGCAGAAAATCAGTATTCTGAATGCTCCGATGGAGACAGTGTGCAGGCAGTGACGTGGCTGGAATAATCACAGGTTGGCAAAGCGTCTGAAACATCTGGGATCGAGAGAGCTCCCCCTCAGTTTCTTTAAACACAGGGCACTTACTTGATGTAGCAGTCACGCCCCTCTCTATTGGTGCCCATGTCCCATCCATTTGGAGGTCCCTGAGAAGCACTCCAGGTCCCTGAAGGGGGCGGCCAGCCTGAGGATTTGGTCCTGTGGCTGTGAAGGCAGATAAAAGAGAAAATTCAAGCAAATGTTTTGCATGCTGTATCAAGCCGTGGGGTTTTATTAAATGAATAACTTCAAAATAATATTTTCTCAAAAGATCTTTCAATCACAGTTGCTACAAATAAATTGCACTGATAAGAAGCGATTTAAGTCAAGTGACGAGAGATTGACCAATTCCAGCGTGATAAACAATGTTCCATAGGCATAGTTCACTCAGTGAATACAAATCAAATTAATTACGTAAGCTAGACACACAGGCAGAGTTGTCATGCCTCACTCTTGTGCTTTGAGAGGCATGAAATTGGTTTTATTGCTAGATGTCAGCACATTCTTTATGAAAGAAGCCCAGAGGAATTGACTTATAAAGTACTGATTTGGGTTTCTCAATGCAAAATAAACTTTATTTGACAATATAACCAGAACCATCACCCACAAAACTGTTAATTGTCGCCTATCGTTTAAAAGACTGTTTAAATCTCAGTTTCAACTGATTTTCAGATCTTTACAGGCAAAATATACCTCTGCACCATCATTTCTTTGTGCCACAAGTTGACAGACTGCAGGTATTAGGGAAGTCTGTTATTGGCTAAAACATTTTCACGTCTTTATGCCTACCCCCCATTTCTTTTGTTCCCTTTATCTCGGTCTTTCTGTCTGCACACTGGCGATGCTATGAAAGCAGTGGCAGTAAGTTATGTCACTTCAAAGGCTTGTCTGCTGTGTAACGGCGCTCATCGCATTCATTATTCAAAGCCCCTCTTTCTTTTCCTCTAAATGTTTCCTCAGTTACTGTACCGATGATAATAAATGTTGCGCGCCATGCTTGTTTATCTGCATGAGAGCGTGTCTCAGTGTGTGTTTGTTTTGGCTCACGTGTTCATCTCATGAGATACGAAAAAAGTGCTGTCAATTCATCCGCACAATCTATAAGCTATGAAGAAGTGACAAAGGCTTGTTAAACTACGCTAAGATGGTTAGTCAGCAACAAAATTATGCAACATAACTTAAAGCAAACTAGACTAATAAGAAAAATTGATAGCATATAATCCTCACTTATTCATGAAAGAATGAGCACTGTGGTGAAAAATGTCTTTTTTCCCCTTTGTGCATGACATTTTAAAGCCTCTGAACACAGAGAGAAATCAGTTTTGTTCTTTTTTCTTTTTATGTTTGAGGGATATTCATGTTTCCACATGGATATGGATTTATTTGACCTACAGTACATTAACTGGGTAGAGGCTTCGTTGTTGTATATTTAGAACATTTCCTGCAGCTCATCTGATGCTATGTGACACAGTTGGAGCCATGTTCATCTCTTTCATGAGTACTAACATTAAACAAAACAAGCTGTGTTTTATATACAGAACCACTTTTTCACATTTAAGTCAGGAGAAAAACAAATAAATAACTCTTACTTATGAGGAAAATTCCATAATGGCAGCATTTTTCAAGATTATACCTTCAGCACTGACATGCTCAACATCATAAAGTGTTTCATACTTACAGGTTCAGTTGCAGTGCCTTCAAAAAATGTATCTGAACTTCCAAACTGTTCCAAAAAAATCATATTCTGTCTATCAGCCTCATAGTCTCTGTATTAACAGGACTGTCACAGATGCTGTGATCTTTGATTTCTTCTGTCTGGAGATGGGAGGTGCATTATGCCGCTGAGTCGCAGCATTCCAGCTCAACAGAGAGGCTGAAAGGGTTCCAACCGCTGGTGGACAGTGAAACTGATCTTCCTCATCAAGCATTAATAAGTAATGCCTGCATGGTCACATCGGACTAAGTAATCAAGCGCCAAGTAGGTAAGCCATGCTGCACAATTCATGAACAGGTTACCCAAGAGTCAGAATAGAACAATTACAAGTATAAATGGGAGGCAAATGTAGATTCCTGAAGGATTCGTTTGAGCATAATTTGCTTGAAAGCCTAAAATGTATGATGGCATTTCTATGTTTAACAGGTGCTTAGATTTGTCTTGCTCCACTTTCCGATAACAGCCAAACAGTTATCTTCAAAAGACATTAATGCCAAAAAGAGAAGGAAGAGAACCTCCTTGCTTGTTAAATCAACAATCAATAAAGCACATTAGCACTCTGCCTTTGCTACCACAGCAACAAACAGTGCTTTATTACCTCAACTGGCCAATAACCATGCAATTCTTTACACTTGTGCATCAGTCTTCATATCATCGTCAAGATGAACAGATATTGCACTCAGGAATTTAATTGTACTCTCTGAGATATGGAGAAAGGATCACAATTCGGTCCCTCATAAAATCTGCATGACCAAAGTGATTCTTAATTTATCACAGTAGTTCACTTTCTCTTCCCTCCCTCTGAAAAGAAGCTAGTTGGAAAGAAGCATTCCGTTGTCATGCAAAGGTTGAAATCCTGATAATGATGGAAGTGACTATGCATTATAGACAAGGCAACGGTTAAGAGGAGTGCGTTCCAACACAGACACTCAAGTTAGTTTGAATAATTAACGTTGACAATCTCCACGAGAGTTGGCCATATGAAACCACATTGTGGTACCACATGTCTGCCATTATGCATACACAAAACAAGAAATGCATAATTTTTTATGAGGTATTCTGCCACTTCTTTGGCCAGTGGTTTGCATCAGTGACTATTAGCACGTGGCAGCAAGAGACGTTTATAAGCTGAGTGCCAGAGGACCAAACTCTGCATTCCCTTTATGTTTTTTACAGCTTTCCCAGCATGCACTCGGCAAGAGGCAAGGGAATAACCCCAGGTCAAGAAAGCCATGATAATTTAAGTGTTCCTTTGCATATGCTATCATGTATGAAACATTGCATTTTTCTCAAGTTATGCAACTTCTTTCTGTGATTTTATACAGGGATCTTATTTTTCAATATTAATGACAGTTTCTGCTTCGTAAATACACTTTTATAGGTACACACTTCATACAATCATGCTGTCATAATTACATAACCAGTTTTTAAAGAAGCTTTAAAGGAGCTATAAGGTGCAATACTTTTTGAGCTTTTTATCATGTTATCATGTTATTTCCTCATCAGAAACATTCCCCAAGAGTTGCTTTGACTCATTCATGCGTATTTGAGAAATCACCGTGGAAGCCGCAGAGTGGTGCTGTAAAGCCTGGTACGATCAGGCACCTCCCAACTCCACCACGCTCCTCCCCTCCCTTGCCGAGCTCCGCCCCCGCAGAGCACTCCTCACCTCCTTCGGCCCTGACCCACCTCTCACACTCAGCTGGAGCAAAGTACCGATAGCGGTTATTAACAAACAACATGACAAATGGGGCAGTTGACAGTCCCGTCACAGTGTGTCCGATTAAAGTTGTACCCTGGCCCATTTAACAATCAGACAGATAAATGGTACACGTGGGAGGTCGTGGTTCTACTCCTGCTTGATCATTCTTGTTTTTTCATATTGCCATTTTATTGTAAAAGAACAATCCTCTGCCATGTGAGACAAACGTTATCACGTTTCATGGAGCAAGTTTTTACAATAAACTATTAGGCTACGTTATAACGTGATAAGGTCTCATCTTTTAAAAATATGATTGGCAGATATGTTCCATATCATTATTACTGTTAATCAGAAACAAACACTACAGCAGGGTTATAACAGGATGACATGGAGGTATATTACCAAGCTGAGACGTCTTGTAAGAGCCTTCGTACCCACTCCGGTTCTTCAGAAAAGTCACTTTCCGATCCGACAAGGAATCGTATTCATAAGGTTGTTCAATGTCCTGTGTTGCCATTTCAGACAATATTATATGATGTAGGTCCTTTGTAGACTAGCAAAATACAACAACGAGGACAGTTGTAAACGGCATCCATCGATGGCATCAAGCAATATTGTGATGACGTCCTGAAGGGGGCGTGTTGGAAAGGGTAGGAGAGTCTTGAAGAGACGGGCAACATTTTCAAGGCGTCATATACAGAGATAATGAAAGGCAAATTTCTTTTGAGTTGATTTTTTTTTATATCTATATAGCACTTTCAAAACAACTGAAGGTTACAGTTATTTGAATGTGCTATAAAAGGGACTATGTGGCTGGAAATGAGACCTTATAGCCTCTTTAAGTGATAAGTACTGTAAAATCTCCATGAATCTCTTGTCAGTCAGTGATCATTGTTGTTGAAGCTGACAAAAAAAGTCAATGTTCAAACCTCCTTGTGTGTTCGGGAAGACTGAAGATGCATCGTGAGGAGACTGTGATGCTACTTTTTTAGTGCTCTTGAATTAAACAGACATTTTATGCAGAGACAGACTGCTAATGTGATTCTGTTTGGGTATGAAATCTGCTGGGAGACAGAAATGACCGTCTCCTGGGAGGAGGATGGGTAGAGGTGCAGAGAAGTGGCTCAGACAGAGAGGAACCTCTCTGATTAAAGGCTTTCTTTCCCTGTTCCTCTTATAGAGACTGCCTCCATCCTGTTGATGGCACATCGACACTGCCTTTTGTTTTAGAGCGCATCTGCCCTCTGCTTGACTTCTCCAACCACCACCACGGCTCTAAGCCTTAGGTCAATATGGCAGCGTCATAGAACACGGTCCAAAACTGCTATTTACATTGCGTGATGCTATTTGAATGTCACTGTAAATGTGAGGGCTGAGAGAGATCTCAGGGATGCTACTGGGCACGCAGCAACACTAGGTTGCTCAATTTTATGACTGTTGATGTGTATTTTCTGACTAAATCATGTTGGCTTTGCTCATTTTACATCACATCAGCTTACATGAGGAGGAGAAAACTCTTTTTGCCTCATATCCAAAATGATTCTTTCTTATTAGGCAAATACGATCACATCAACACTTCCAGTTTAGATGTCTGAATGACTAGAATCTGTACTTTGTGCATCGTGGTGTCAATTTACAGTAATACTGAAATCTTCTGCACGGCAACACTCACTTCACATTTAGAGTGTCTGTGTTTTCCATTATTCCAACTGAATATTGTATTTCTGTATTTGTCTTGGTAAGCACTGATATTGTTGCCATGGGCAACTGCACTATCCTGAGCAGCTCTCTGATGCCTCTATATATAAAGGTTTTTGGTTAGTTAATCTCTTCTGGGTGGAAATAAAGCAGCATCTGGGAAACAGCCCACCCACAATGATCTTCCTGTTATTTTATGATGAGCGAGGGAGCCTCAGTGCCCCGCTGTCTGTAGTTTACCTGGCAAACGGCAAAATACCATAATCTAACGAAACAGTTTGCATTTGAAACCTTAGTATACAGTATAGCCTGCTGTAACCCCACATGAAGAATTACTAAGCAAATGAGGGGGTTTTCATTTTTAAGTTTCAAAAAGCTGTACATGTAAAGAGATATTTAAAAACCAAAGAAAGATTCATGTTTTCTTTTTAATTTGATTATGAGAGTGCATTTTGTCCAGGCGATCAGCACAAAACATTGACCGTATATAGTAATGAACTTACCCTGTGGGCACTTAACTAGTCATGGATTCTCCTGCACCCCTTCATGCTCCTCGCTGCTTTTATGCTAAACGCTTAAAAGGACTGTACAAAATTAAGGGTGGCAACTTCATCTAACAGCCAGCTGGCTTCCGTTTCTGATCAAGAGTCATTTCTGATCTACTCTTCTTTGAGAGCTTCTGATTTCAACATCTAAGTATGACAGATCTTTTGATTTATGTGTACTCTGATGAACATTTAGGCTAATCAATTTCTGTGCAGACCAGTGATTTCCTGTGTAAAAACTTTGCTGTCAAAACATGTTAAACAATGGGTTGGATAAAAGTTTTTTCCTTTACAGAAATGGAGAAATGGAGCAAGCAGTACCAGCAGAAAGTCACATAGTTCGGCGTTTAATACTTCTTCCACATTATTGTTTAGGAAAACCACTTCTCTACAGTTCTACCAGAATATTCTATAAGCAGTACTCTTTTCCATGTAAGGCTCAATAAAATAACTGTTTTTCATTCAATTATTTATTTACTTTTAATTTGTAGAGCATGCATGCTCAGACATAATATACAAGCACACTGCAAGCATTACACCCATCCAGCTGAGTTTGGCAAGCTCATTATCAAAACAGTACTGCTTTTAAAATATCGTGCATAATGCCTAAGAAATATATCAAAAGACTAAAAGCACTTAGAGGTACCTTAAGGCAAAGTTGGAGAGAATAAAGCAACTCACAAAACTTTGGTCAAATGGCTCAAAGTTTATCTGGGAAAAGAAGAGAATTAGGGGGGATTTGTTATCTTATGACAGAAAAACTTAAAAAATTTAAATGCTGGCTCGATTTTAACAAAACAAAGTAAAATAAAAGAAAGAGCAAGCTTTTGTCTCTGACAACAGACACATCTGGGGTTTTTGAAAAGCATGAGGAAAAGACAGTGAAGGGAAGCGTTCCCTTTATTGTAGCTCTCCGTGTTAATGCGCTGGGTTCCTCTGGAAAATGTTCTATCGAGCTAAGCTTAGCATAACACCAGCCTGCTGACATGAATTCTTGCTGGCAGCTGACAGGGAGAAAAAGCAGAAAAAAGAACTCAAAACAGAACAACATAAAACAAAGCCAGTGTAGCAATGGTAACTTCTAATCAGGGACAGCAGTGTGTGGCATTATTAACAGTGACAGGATGCAGTGACGTTTGTAGTCCACTGGGAGCCACATCATACAAGCTGCTGTGTGTGTGTGTGTGGGGGGGGGGTATTAACTAGGAAACAATGTTTGCTATTACATAATGGAAACTCTCTGGTACCTGTTTGATTTCCCTTGGAATTTCTTTAAAAATGAGCTGTTATTTGCATACAACTGAAATTAACCGTATACCATGTTTTGCTATTTTCCATTGATCTGTTCATATATATATATATA
>JAPMNP010646734.1:0-11505 GCA_029874935.1 Atherina boyeri | reverse complement strand
GTCAGTGTTCCGTATGTTTAGTGACTAAGTGTTATTAAAACTGAGAGGCATACCTTCCCAGGGCGCAGCAAACGATGGCAGTGATATAAGTATTTAAAATGAACATAATTTTTTAATGTCTTGTCACATATCAGCACCATTTAATGATAACTTAAAATAAAGATGAGACATAATTCTTACATATGGCACCTTTAAATACATACATAAACTCACCTGGACAATTTTGGAGTTACTTGAAGTACATCAGGAGATATTTAGATCCATCGTGCTGGGCTGGCGCACATATCCATTCAATGGAAGTGGTCGGGACAACGTCATTTGGCTCTAAATAAGACCTTATCTGCCACACAATGCCTTAATTTCACCAGTGTTTAGTTATTAGTTGCTGTAGGCTACTATCTCTCTGTGCCTTCAGAGCAGCTTTGTTGTCATCCGAAACCATATAGACACAAACCGGTTACGACCACGACACTACATAAAAAAAGGGCCTCTGATTATGCTGTTGCCCTGACAACGCCAGCGCCATGGATCTAAATATCTCCTGACAGACTTCAAATAACTCCAAAATTGTCCGGGTGAGTTTATGAACATATTTCATGCTATAACTTGCCACTTTTTATCTGTTGTTTGTTTTACTATGTTTATTCTCTTATCTGTTGTTTTGTCTATTTGGACCTAGAGTCTGTAATAAAGTTTGATTGATTGAATAAAGTTTGATTGATCGATATAAATAAGGTCTTGGTTAATAAAAACGGTAGTTTTTCTTGAACATGTGAATACGCTGCCGAAAGACTGCTTATACCCCCATCAGATGCTAACAGGCTAACATTTAGCAACAAGAAGAGCTGGTTCAAGTCGGCCCTTTTGAGCAAAGTTATTCAAATGTAATTTTCTTCAACAGAGGTCGAACACCATTTTGAGGTGTTCTACAATAGGTCTTTGTGAGTGACTCAATCAATCCAATCCTAGAAGTAGCCTTTTTATGATTAATGTAAATGACACTTTTTCAGCTTGAAGCTAGCAGGTGAGGATTCTGGTGGAGGATGGCTGTCAGGGAGAAAACAGATAAGGAAAGCAGGAAACATGCGGGGTAAGGATAAGATAGACAGCAAAGCAAACGAGCAAGCACAAACAAAGTCCGATACATGTAAACACACAAGATCACACACATACACACACCCACGCTGTGATTCATGCAAACAGAAACAGTCTCCAGCAGGGATCTGTCCTCACTAGAAGGCCTCAGGGGAAACCAGACTAGAATATCTAAGACAGGCCTTCCTAATCCCTTTAGTTAGACTGAACGCGCACATGGACACATACCTACACACTAGCACAGAAACTCTATTTGAGGGAAGAGATGCGAAAGAAAACAGGATATCGCTAAATTTGTTTGCTTGCTTGCATCTGTGTTTGTTTTTCTGAGCGTGTATTGTTTTCCTTGCTTCATTTTTCCTCTTCAGAATTTCCAAAAGTTCAATTGGGGCCGATTTCAGTCCAGAATGTATGAGTGATATTTATTATGACATGTATTTATGATCTACATGATGTGTTGATCTCATCAACTGGATGTATCCTAGCAGACAGATAATGTGGTTGTCTGACATGAGCTGTGTAATGGTGGATGAGTAAGTGTTCCTGTGGATCCTTAGCATGACCTGGATGGCCGAGAATCTACACCAACATATTTTTCTGTGAATTTGCTTGTCCGTGTGATAGAGGATGGCAGTGGAAGTGAAAGATACCTCCTGTTGCTGCTCTCATTGTTTGACAGTTTCGATGTATCTGAGTGTTTTTCTGTGAGTGACAGAACAAAAGGTCATGAGGTTGACTTTGTGGTTGCACTTGAGTCCCTTTAACTTTTCGATCCCACCAGCGATGCATCACCAAGAACACTGATAGCCACCTACACAACACACGAGAGATAAAGACTCCCCTTCACTACTCTCTCTTTCTCTTTCTCTCCCTCTCCCCTGGTTGATCAGGGAGTTGTTATCATTGGCAGAAGGCCTGCTCCTAACTCCCAGTAGAGGCCAGATGATTGTTTTTGCTGCCTGGGGTCCAGACCCAGCCTCTCCAGATCCTGTTACTGGGACTTTGGACCTTTACACAGGGTTCCTGCTGAGAGCTAGATACAAAAAAAGTCTGAATTTTTACATATTTTTGTAAATAGATTGCCTTTTTTTTATTGCTTTTTGCAACCGCAGTAATGTTATGGATAAAAACAGAAGCAATGGAAATATCTAAATATTCAAGTATTGTATTCCACTATTGCTTCCAGTATACTTTCCATTTGTTTTCTTTTTCTGCTGTTTGTATTTCCTGCACCGCATTTTATTTGGATATGCAAAAAATTTAATTTCCCACTAGTTCACTGACTTTTGTTTCTGGTTGTACTGAAGATGAAGCTAATCTGATCATGAAACTCAAACATTGCCCTGAAATAAACTTTAATTTACAGCCCAGTTAAGGTCAGCTTACTTGTGGGTATTTTGACCGAATCGTGTGGTCTACGTCGGCAAATGAAATCTGTATAAAAAGCTGTCATTATGGAGTAAAATTTAGCCTCAGAGTGTTTTTGTCTTAACGACAGGCTGAACAGAGCTCTTCTAAAAGAACAAAATACAGTCTCATGCAAATGTAATTCTTCTCGGTCATGTTTTAAGACCTGCTAGAATATGGGTGTATCTAACTTGTGAAAAATGTCCTACTGTCTATATGTTTAGAACTTTTTGAATGGTTGATTATTGGTAGTGGGTATGTAGACACCAGCCAATGACAGCAGGGTACAGTGATGCAGTTCTGCAATGCTTCCTACAACGCTTTCCACCATGTTATTGGTAAAGTTTGGAGATGGAATTGTTGGTAGAAGTTGATGCACCTCTGAGTCAGAAATGGAGAAAAATAATAACTCTTTTCATATACTGGTCGCACTATATTGGTGCAAAGAAAAAGAAACATGCCCATTAACATGCCCATTAACTGCTCCTCTTGGTAATTCACACATGGAAAGCAGGTAGTTGAGCAGGATTTAGCGGATGCAGTGCCTCAAAGGTTGACAGGCCTGACATTCATAGTTGGCTATCAGACAACATCAGATAAAGAAATTGAACTATTCTTGATTTTATAATGTAAACTATACAAGCAAATGGAAGCAAGGGACTGAGAAGTAGATTTGTCAAAGCAAAATATCTCCCCATTCATAGTGAATGGGAAATGAGAATACTCCCGTCTGAAACATACATGCTCCTGTGAATCTGGCCTTGCACACATCAAGCTGATGTTGCAGAATCCGCCGAGTGAATACAGCGTTCTTTCAGCTTTGTTACTACTGTACCTCTCTTGTCAACTCAGTGGTGCAACAGTGGCAGATCAACTTCGAAGCCTCCATATCGCTACTGTAATTTCACATGACACAGATACACAGTGAGGACACATCAGCTCCAACTTAAAACTCATATGTAAAAAGGCCTAATGAGGTTATTTTTCTTTCAGCTATGTATTACCATTTCCATGAAAAAATTGCTTCTGTTTTTTCCCACCACTCTGCACTTAGTCTGACTGAGCCAGAGCCACAAATGCAGACTCACTCTCCAGAACGTGGACTGGATGACATGTGGCTGTGATGCAGCCTCTTTCTGCCTCGCATCAATCACGTTAAAGGACAGTTGGTTTTTAAATGATCTTATGATGGCTGAAGCTCTTGCCAACCAGGCATTGAAAATTTGTAGTAAAAGGAAAGTCAGAGGTTCAGATTTGTCACATACCAAGACATGGAATTATTGATGTGTAAACACTTTAAAACACTTTTAGGCCTCGTCATCTCGGCTGATAACGCTCTTTGACCTTGTGTGAGGACTGCAAGAGATGCTAATATTGATTCAAGCACTGCAAGGCTTATCATCTGGAAAGGTTTTTATAAGGAAGACTATTGTTGACTTCAAGGATACACCTGCTTATGTTTTGCTCAGACCACATAGTGCAGAGTAACTTCTGTGTGTTTGCAACAAATCATCACAGGAACATTTTCAAACTAGGACATTTATATATAATGAGATGTTTTTATAGAACAATGTTGACACAGTTATGTACAAAAGCACTGAAGTGCTAATTCAGTGAATTTGGTCACGAATTTGATTTAATCTATTGTTACATTTATGACATTAAGTTTGCAAGAAGTTTTAATCTACTACAGGAACATAAACACACACACACACCTGCCTCACACATGCGTGTGTGTATTTTTAGCGGCCGGCCCGAGCAGCTGTTTGCCATTACTCATATCAGTGTGCACTCCTTCACTCCCCTCTCTGACCCAGTGTTATTCTTTCTGAGCTGCTGGAGCTACAGTCACTGTATGCTGTATGACTGGGCTGGCTTAAACATGGCAGGTTGTTTTTCCTGCCACACTGGTTTGAAGCAAGTACTTTTAAATTCTTGTCTAGCTTAATCATTTCCCACTATCTCTGTGCCCAGAATGATTTGTTATATAACTGAAAAGTAACAGAGGACTTGTTGATGAATTATTCATTGTTCTCTGCTTTGTTTGTGTCAGTGAGAGCCCGCAGAAGTGTTTTTTTGTGTGGTTTGGTAGGTGGAGTTAATGATTTTGGTGGGGGAAAAGATTAACCAGAAAAAAATGAAGCGCACATATGAACATAAATGCAGACTAGTGCACTTGGACAAGCAGCCCAAACCGATCATCTTCTTTCATCAGTAACACGATCAAGACAGACAGAGCAGTGAGGGTGAAACCTAATGCTGTGTGTAGCTGTGAAAACATGCTTGGTGAATGTCTTTTATTTAACCCATGTGTCATTTCAGAGATCAAGTCAAGGTCGCTCCATCCCAAAAGGCAAAAATAAAGAGCTTTATTACCCTTAATTAAGATGGCATTAATGACTTCCCTTGGGGTCTGGACATAAACATCCAGTTAGTGTTTTACAGAGTGTAATTATCCCGGTGGCGTGATTACCTCAGACCGGAGCCTCCGATGGCTTCCTCCAGCAGTAATAGCCGGCCAGGAAGACATCAGCTTGTTTAGTTTAACTCTGCAGATCAGGCTCGGACACAGCACGATAGCAATTAAGGAGGCAAACAGAGAAGTGTTTTACTGTGATTCTACTAAACAGATGCTCTGATTAAATATCGGGGCAATAAAGAAAATGCCGCAGGCAAAAGGTCACTGCACATGATCAAGTCAGTAATCGCTACACAAATTCTGTCAATCGGAGCAGAAAGTTGTTATCAGAAGTGAATCAACTGATTTTTCTCTCTGTGCAATCAGGTGATCATCAGACATGGACAATCAGCCTATTTTGGACAGGTAGATGCCTTAAATCCAAACCAGCGACATCATATAATCCATCTGGTTTAAATTAGTCCATGGTTTACTCAAATGGAAAACAAGCCCTAAAGCATTTTTTTCTCTCTCTATATCTAGATTACAATTGATTTGGAATCAATACTCACATGCTCTCTGCTGTAAAAAAAAAAAAAAATCAGTGTTATTTGACGAAGCTGCAGCAATGGCAGGTGTACATTCTGAACTGGTGGTGCTTGCTGGAACTAGATATCATAACACCAATGCATGCCATCATGTCAACACAGTCAACCTCAGTATCCAGTAAAGCAATTGCTTGGCTCATGGGCCGCTGGGACTCATTTGACCAAATTAGACGACATGCTAGCTGCAATTACTAATCAAAACATGCAAAAGCTTGATAGAAATCTGCATGTGAACGCCACTAATGGTGTTTGTTTAAAGAAAGACAAATGTACACAGAGCTGAGAGGTAATTATATTCTAATAATCATAACATATGGCAGAAAATGTCTTTAGTGGTGGCTTCTCGTTAAGATATGATCACAGTTTTAACATGAAATTAATCTTTGGGTGATATATTCTTACAAGCCTTTGGGCAAAATTGAGGTTGAATTAAAGACTAACCAGTAGACAGATGTTTGCAGTGCTTCAGCTGATAAAAGGCATGGTTTTGGCTAGTTGTAAGCTGAAGGCTTACTGAAAGTTAGTGGGGAAGGAGAATTTTAGCTGTGCCGTAAAAATACTGTATTGCAGAGGATTTCCTAGCGTGACTTACACAGTCCCCAAAGGTCAATACATTAACCCTTTATTGATAATTCATATAAGTTCAGCCCTTGGGCATCAACAGTTTGCCAAACAGCAAAGCACTTCAGATAAGAAGGCTCACCACAGTCAAAGCCATCCATGGGTCACATGTAGGCTACATATATCAAACTTTTAATGTACCATTGATCAAAAAGTTTTAACGTTATGCCTTGTGATGCATGTATATACATTTGTGTTAAGGCTCATTCATAAACACTAACAAAGTCATGGGGTCCATAAACACAAGAGTAATATCAAAGCACCCCCTCTGTGCTGATGATTGCATTAATTCAAATACAAACCTCTTTGTGCCATGTAGCAACATGAGCATGACTTGACTCTGCAGACTCCAGGGAATTGATGCGAGCCATTGTGAACATGCTCAAACCTCATGGGTGTGATTGAAAGCATGAGGTTTCGGGGTGTGAGAACCACGTGAGAGAAGTTGTTGAGAGGACAAAAACAGAGAGAATCAGAGAAAAAGGGAGACAAGGTCTCTTGTTTCTTGGTCTCAGAGGCCCAGCTGCTGTAGCTTTTCATTGTTCAAATGCTGCAGCATGACACATCGGTGAACACTGCCACATTAACTTTGGCTGCCAACGCAAATAAGTGTGAAGTGATTCTGCTGTGGAAAATTGTAGGAGTAAATGTGATAAGATATTTGATAAGTCTTTCTTCAACACTGAGAAGCCTGTCAGCAATTATCTTTGCTCTTTATTTGCTCAAGTTAGTGATCCGGACCTACTAGATCTGAATTTCCATTGCATTGTGTTGTACTTGAGATAATAGCTTAAGAGAATATTATTCTCAGACTTCGTCACTGGATGAGGTGGCATTGTTTAAATAAAGCCAGGATTGTATTTCTTTAACATCATGAACCACTGTTCAATTTCAAATTAAACTCCCACAATGCTCGCTGTGTCCCCTGTTGATTTGATTTCCCCTCTGATTAATAACTGAATTTGCTTCGTTCATATTTTTCTCCACATTTTCCACTCATCGCCTCCGTATTTAAACAACTGCGTTGCCACGAGACGCCGATCTCTGGGAGTCCAGTTTTTGGTGATACCGAGCAGATGACCGCAGGGTCACTGTGTGGTGGAGGAGGGGCTGTAGACACTGAGGGTATTTCTGTCTTGTTCCCTACTTGTGATTTTTAATGCTTTAATCTAGGGGGTGCGTGAGAGCAGGGGATTGCCAGCTTCCCCTCCCCCTACTACCCTGGGGAAAACTTGAAGTTACGCTAGGTTGGAGCGGGTAAGATGTTGTCCAGACTCTAACCCGCTTCAACTCATAAAAGCAGCCGCCATGTGAGGCAACAGTTTGCGTTGAAACATCACTCAAACAACACAGACATGCAGGTTCCTGATTGTTTTTTAGTATGTCTGTGCTAGTAAATTCACTGCCAAGTTTAATTGCCATGAGCCTGAATGACAAAAAAGAAGAAAAAAAAAAGATAGAAAAGAAGCAAAGGAAATTAAAAGAGACAGAGTGAGACTGATTGCCCACTCTCTGGCTGTATATTTGCGATAAGTTCAAGAGTTCAAGATCCTATCTGGATAGTTTGTCTTGTGCTGTTAACCACTCGACGCCACTCTGCCAACCAGAGCTGGTTTGGGGTGACTGACCATGATACGTACCTCATAAAACCTCTGTAGTATGGGATGGTTCAGCCTGAGTTCATGGAGGTAGTCTCAGAGAAAGAGAAAGAGCAAAAAGGAGGGGGGAGGTTACATCAAGCCAGCTGCATTGAGCTAAACTCTACAGGCGCCTGTTTAGCAGATCAGCTTTTAGAGAGTGAATTACCAAGCGAAAAGTACAAGTAGTATTTCACAACATGTTGAAAGAAGACTCCAATTTTTAAATGTCCACTAATGACTATATATTTATTATCTGCACCTCCCCATCTAAACATCTTAAAGCAAAGCAAACAAAGTTTCCCATTGGACCAATAATGAATAAATAACTCCCATGCGACCGTGGCCAAGTCCCGTTTTGCTCCGTCCTGTTTGTTTTCCCCACCATTGTAATTACCCTCCCCCACTAAAAAGCCTCCTTTAACTTCTTACAAACTACCCAATGGTAAATAAATGCAACAAACCCCAGGACCCCTAACTTAGACCAATAAAAACACAGCATTAGTAAATAGAAGGGGTGGGGAATAAAGGGGTTGTGGGATACTAGTTTATAGGGGCAAACATGGCAGGGCAGAAGAAGGGGAAAACATTGGGCATTCAGTGCATGAGCATGGACAGGGTGTGTAGAAATGTGTGTGCGTATATGTGCAGGGAACAGTGCCTTTACTCCCTTCCTCTGGCTCTGACCCTGGCCCCCTGCCAGCAACAGTCACAGTCTAATTACTGAAATCTGTGTGCCAGCTAAAAGCATTGTAGGAGGTAGCATTGTTTGAGGCCATACGAGAGCAGTCACCATTCATCACTGGGTGCCCTCTATTTACTGAGGTGGAATGGCCTTTACAAGAAATCTGTTTTAGAGAGAAAAACATGTTTGAATGACTTGTCTGAGACAGGCATGCTAAATGATACAGTGTGACAGAGAGTGTCGGTATGCTGAATTGGGGGACCAGTTTAAATGAGACAAATTATGGTTCCACATTATCATTCCCAAGGGACAGCAAGTTGTCCTAGCAACAAACTTGCCAAATATAATATTCAAAAGTTTGGCATTGATACAAGTAAAGCATGCTAAACTAAGACTTTATTTAATCCAGACCCATGTCGGCATTTGATTTTCCATCTCTGTATCTCTCTCCCTATGCAAACTCTCTGCTCTGAACAATAGAAAAGCTCATCATGCCCATTACTGCATCTGTTTTCCACCTTTACCAGTAAAAAGTGTAGGGGCTGATGTCATTTTCCCTTGCGTGAAATCCCTCTGCTGCTAACCAGATTAGTGCAACGCTCCCATGTTGGAGCCCAGCAGGGAGGGACCAGCTACATCTTAGATTCCTCTGGTTCATCTTTATCACTCCTGTGACTGTATTTATTAAACTCTAATGCTTCTAATCTGCTTGATTTCCAGTGTAAACCCATTAAGGGACAAGCTGGAGGTAAGATAATGGCAGCAGAGGTGATAGAGAAAATTGTTTTTGATAGTGAGCCCAACTCCTGTGTGTTTATTACACAGACTGTGATCTTGTCAAATGCAGACAACTGAGTATGCTAAAAACAATGGTGTTGGGCCTCTTGTTATCACTGAAGCTGGAGCCGAGGAGTTATTTACTGTACATCTGTGTTATCTACTTTGACTTGATGTTTTCCCCAGGAAGCTTTGAAAACAGTATCAAGAGGCCCTCTCATCGGCACAACAGCCTGGGTTTATATAAACATTTGCCAGTGGCTTGAGATAGGAGGAGACTTGTGGTTTTCAGACATCTCTGCACAGCAATTGTCACAATCTGGCAGCTTCACGCATGCTAAAGTCAAACAATCAGCCATGTTATAATGCTCAATAAGATGTAATAACATAGTATGCTGGTGGCTTTCGGAGTGGTCAGGCTGCAGCTGAAGGCCCCTGGATGCTTTTGCTCGGTGTGGTGAATTTCGGCGACCGCACTTCGTCTGCTGCAACCACGAGGCTCACCACCGTCTCTCTCTGGTGACGCAGCCGTTCGGTAGGCAGGACCCATCCTCACCAAAACTCACCACACCACAACACAGCACAGCACACAGCCACAGTCACATGAAACCCTCACAGGTCTTGTAGAGCAGCTCACTCTGACTGCCTGCTGTCACTGCGCAGAGAGGCACATTGTGCACACCACAAAGCACACCACAGAGATACTTTCACATGTTTGTAGGAGTTTCACATCAACTTGCAGTTGTTGAAATGTTGCTGCATGTAGGGTGTCAAGCTTGGGAAGCATGCTGCTAGAAAGCAGGGTTATCTGTAATAGAAATAGACAAACACCACGGGGTTAACTCAACTGCATCGCATGGAGTTAGCTTGCAGAAGCTCGCATCACAACATGAGGCACAAAAGTGAAATATCAAGGAATTAAGGTCAACCCCTGGGGCCATAATAGCATTTGTAGATTATCTACTGTACAGCAAACAGCATTAGAATAGAAGTAATGAGCTATTTTTATCATCACCGCTGCAGTTTAAATCAGTTTCATTGTTGTGCCAGACAAAGACAAATGTTGCACATGACTACAAATTATGCTGTTTGCTTGTTTCCCAGCCCACCTTCATCTCTGTCTGCATTTGAGATTCATTCAGCTGTCTTGGAAGAGAATTATTTATGAGCAAATCTGTTCTTTGGAATGGCTTATCTTGTTTTTGTTTTACTGCACTCCCCTGATGCAGTTCTGCTGGGACCGCCTGTCAGAATCATCAGTTTTTAATAGAGCAGCAGCACAGCAAAAGTTGGAAAATAGAAATATAGTTAAAAAGCTACATTATGGATATTATAATAATCCCTTCACAAAACATCCTCTCTCCCATATCCCCCGAGTTATTAGTGAGATTCTGCATATCTGTTGTATTGTTTATCTTAAGCAGGGTTTTCATGTTCTCCCATGGTAGGATGGAGGTGACCACAGGTTAATGATGAGCAGCGAGAAAAGAGACGATTGCCGTGCGTTTCATTCTCAAGGCTTCAGTCCCTGGTGGTTCTCAATTCCAGATGTCTGAAGCTCTTTCTTTGAGAAGTACGGGTTCAGAAGTTTAGCCGGTCCTTTGGGCAATCATTCTAGCCAATCGCTGTGCAGGGATAGCGACAGTTAGCTGGCAGCAGCCCGGGCTGAGCTGCATGAAGAGATGAGGTGAACTGGTTTGTCATGTCTGAATAAAAGAAAAGAAAGAGAAGAGGAGGGAAAAAGTCTGTAAAAAATGGTAATGTAGTAGCAACACTGAGGGCAGTTTTAGTTTTGCGATCAAGTATTGCCTATTGCATGAATAATGTGCTGCTATACTGAATCCCTTGAAGGAGTCTTCCTAGGTCTCAAAACATTTGGCAACAATAAAATCTATTAAAAGATTATACAATGTTTCGTCGTGAAAGATTGGTGCAAAACTGGGAGAAGGGAAGAGAGGAAGAAGAAGAAGACCCGGTCGCTGACTTTGTTTATTGCCATCCAAACTTGGCTCCGACCATCTACCCCATGCGATTGTTTGAGATGAGCTGGCTGCCTGCCAAACCTGGAGTAAATCAGCACTGTCAGTCAGCAACAGCCAACAAGAGAGGGAGGAGGGCAAAGGAGAGCGTGTACTCAAGGATGGAGAGTGGGAGGGTGAGGGGTTGCAAAGTTTTGTGCATGTTTGTGTGTGCGACAGACATACAGATAGTGAGGGAGTGTAGGGCCAATAAGCTCGAGAAAAAGGAGGGAAAGAGGACCGGGGAAGTGGGGAATGG
>JAPMNP010646722.1:0-11085 GCA_029874935.1 Atherina boyeri | reverse complement strand
CAACTCAGACACCAACAGAAACTCCACGTTAGACTACGAGCGCGTGCTGCGAGGACGAGCAGAAAGGAGGTGAAGTACAGTTTTTCAGCCAAAGGTGTCAGACGCGAGTTGAAATTTCAGGAAACTGCATTTAGCCTCTTTAAAGCCCTATCCCTATATTATTTATCTTGTAGAAAATATTTCATGTTTTGTTTGTTTTTTCCACTTCTTTAGATAAATGATTCAGATTCAGATTCCTTTATTGTCGCCGAAGGGACAACAAAGGGACTAATACATTTTGCAGCCAGAGCGCAAACATACACAAGACAACATAATAAAGTATACATCAGAATAATCAACAGCAAAATCAAAACCCCAACGGCTGATGTGAAAAGAAAGATTCTCCCAATACAAAAATACAATAGATAAACTAAATAGATAGATAGCAACTATGGGTGAAAGAGACCAACAGAGATTTATGAAAATAAAGCAGAAACAAATACTCATGTATGATGATTTTATAGTAGTTTTTCCCACAAATGTCCCCAGTGGATGTTTCTGACACCACTAAAAAAAAAAAAAAAAAAATGGAATCAAATCCATTTTGTTGCAGATCTTTGACATATACACACGTGTCTAATCCCGACCAAAGACCCATTCCTCTAAAATTTATTTAATGGAAAGTAATTCAGTTTTATGTTGCTTTTATGTTGCTTTTGTATGTGTTTGACTGCCTCATGCATTACAAAACATTCAAAAATTCAATATTGCATTTAAAGGGTTAAAATCCGAAAGAAGAGATTTAATTTTTGATATTCTTAAGCAGGATAGAAGTTGTTTAAAGGATTTAGAAAAAAAGATATGCATGACAAATTTATAGCAGTTTTTGTATGTAGACACTTTTGGCCATGAAGGTAACTGAGGGTACTTAATTATAGGAGGGCACAAGTGTTAATGTGCTCACTCAAGTGTTCACTACTGCAGTTGGGAAGACTAATACTTGAGCCCATCTTGAGAAAGCAATTTTCAATTTTCAATAATTAAATAGATAACTTGTTAATTTATGATAAAGACATTGAACTGGGACATCATCAACACTTTCATGCTAATTATCTACTACTATAATGCAGCCCACTAACTACTTGTTTTTTATTTCTAAATTACTCCAGCTGTTTTGGTTTTCAGTTCATCTATAAGATCTCAGATAATGTTTATTTGCATACAGAATGTTTTTGCTTCACAGAATGTCCAGCAATGAGAACAACCATCACACCATCCCAAGGCAGCAATTGCAGAATGATAGAGAGCAGAACAGGTGGACTAGGTGCACATAAAATTATACTCTGTTACTTTGCACAACATGCAATGATCTTTGAGGTCACCAAGCACTGCAGTGTCTCGTCACACAGATTTCCATGTTCACTGCCTCTGAAGAAGAACAATGGTGGTTGTGTTTAGATAAGAAGCACTGAGATGGTAATGTGACGAGAAAATTACAGGATTGTGTTAAGCAGCTGTGACCTTTAGCTATGAAATATTATGCACCTGGATGAGCTGAATCTGTAATAAAAGAGGCTTCAGGCTGTGTGTGATTATAAACAAGAGACTGATAGTTTCAAACTAAGAATTCTTTGTAGAACTCCATCTGTGAAATTGTAGGACTGAAAACATCAGAAGACAGTACAGCCTGATGAATGTGTTAGCAGCTCTTATGCTGACCAGCTATCCTGCAATACATTTCATAATGAAGCTCACTGCAACTTTGCAGTGGGTTTGGCTGGTTGTCCTGACAGCAGGAGGGAACAAGGGTGCCTGGTCTGATCCATCTGTCGCTGGAATGCATTATCTCCAAAAAAAAAAAAAAAATGAGCGAGAGATGGAAGATGAGCAGACAGGAGAGGAGGAACAGGGACCTTTGCTAGCTGCCAACTTGGCCGCGCACAGCAGCACTGCAGAGAAACACATCTGTGTATCCATGTGGTCATTGTAACAGCTTTACTGACCACAACAGAATGATAAGGCGCAGCTTGTAACAAAATCCGATTTTTAAAGACGTATTTTTTACTTGAGCTACAATGCAGATGAAATGATTACTGCATATGCTTGCCGTTTCAGTGCGAGAGCTTCATTAATTAACCCCACACCCATATTGTAGCACATGCAACGGCTGCTGGTGGGCGCTGAGCTGCAGATGGCATGGGGAGCCTTCAGGAATCCGGTGTGGACTATTTGGAGCTGCTGCGTTGGCGAGTATACACTCCCACTCAGTTCCCCAGGTCTTTGCATGAGTTGGAAATGTTCACAGGGAACTGAATTACAGGTGTGAGACATACAGTATAAGAGTAAATGAGGCTCAAAGTCTCTATGGTAACTAACGCAGAACGCTGAGATTCTCCAAAAGATTAGATGAAACTTGGTGTTGATATTCTCAATGTTATATCATATTCTTAGAGCATTAGAGCATGAAGAATTTCAATTGACCCTCAACAGATGCGGCTGAGTTTACATGTAATCAGTACAGGTGCTGTGCTTCTGGAGTGCAAAATAAGGAATATTTTCAGTTGACATAAAAGTCTGAAAATCTTTATTTGTGTTTTTCATTGGGGAAAAAAAATCCAAAAATCATTAGAGCTTTAAAGCTTATAATGCCAATCTACTTAGATAGATTTAAATCAAATGAAATGAAAAATTATTGAGATGTAGTAGGTTTTTTTTTTCTTTTCCTTTTTCTAAGGGAACAAAAAGTAATTAATTTAGTCAATTTCTTGCCCCAAAGGGTGATGGTTGTCAGAAGGAAGGATTTTCTGTCCCTTTTTGTCTTGTAATGGATGTAAGGGAATCTCTCACTGATCAGACTCTGTTGATCCCTCAGTGTGTTGTGTAGAGGTCCATTATATAAAGCAGCCTGTATAGCATTCCTCTCTGGACAACCAGCTCCCCAGCTGCCCCAACACAAAACAACAACATTTTTTACAGTTTGTTCAGATCGTTTAAATCTCTGTTT
This sequence comes from Atherina boyeri, assembly GCA_029874935.1. Lineage (NCBI taxonomy): Eukaryota > Metazoa > Chordata > Actinopteri > Atheriniformes > Atherinidae > Atherina > Atherina boyeri. Next base: position 8,102 of record JAPMNP010646722.1, on the reverse strand, counting down.
CTGATGCTGCTGCCCCAATAGGTGGCTGTGTTGCAGAATACACTTTCCACAACAGATATATAGAAGATATGCTACTTCTTAGTGCAGACATGAAATTAGCTCAGCGTCCATCTGCTCTGCCCTTTATTCTAGATGCTCCTGCGTTGCAATGCCAGTCTAGTCTGTTGTCCAACTGAAGTCCAAGGTACCTGTATTCCTCCAGTACCGCCACCTCTTCTCCAAGGATGCAAACAGCAGTGTTGGGTTGTAACATGTTACTGTAACAGTCTTACTTTGTCAATAACTAAACAAATACTTTATGTGTTACTCTTTAAATAGAATGACTCAGTTTTTATTACCATATGGTATGTTTGTCCATAGCTAGCTTTATAAATTAATAAACCTGCTGGCCACAGCTGTGTGCTTCTTCCCATTTACAGCCAGTGTTGCCAAGTCCGCTTGAAGTGACTTTGGGCTTGTTTTTCTGTGAAGTGGATCTGCAGATGACAGGAAAAGTTGTATTGGAAGTCTAACTTGTAGTGTGAAGAGGAGCGGTGAGAGTACAGTCCCTTGTGGTGCTCCTGTGCTGCTGACCACCATCTCAGACACACAACCTTTTAGTTTCACAAATTGTGGTCTGTTCCAGGTGGTTGTACAGGTATCCACCTGGCAATTATGGAGTTTCTTATATGGAAACGTCATATTTGACTGATGATAGCTCACACATTAGGAAACATGCTCAAAAAACAAAAAAATATATTTAAAACGTTTTCTAAGATAATTTTGAATGAAAAATCAGCAAAATATTCTCTTTGTTGTTCTTTTAGCTCAAACAACTGCTTCAATAACCACCTTGTGCAGCTCTGTAATTTTGCTTATTAAAACCGGTAGTTTGCCAACATATCATCAAACAGACACACAGTATGAGGCTGTGCAATCTGTGGCACAACAGGGCTAAGATCCAAAATGTGTTTGGTCTGAAAATATGAGAGGAAACATCTCCCCTGCATTGTGTCACTGGGCAGGAAGCAATTAAAGGCAAGGATGCTAAACATAATTGTGTGTGACACATGCTAATTGTCTTTCATTTAGACTCTTTTGGATCCACAGTCTACAGCTGGACGTCAGGAAAGAAATAGGAGTGGATGTTCTTGGAAGGCAACAAATCATTATGTTGCTGCGCGAGCACCAGATGCCAAATGTGTGAGTGAAGGCACAGCCAAAGGAGCTTGCAGCCTGATTGCTTCCTCAGAAGAAAATAAGAACCAAACTGTTATCAGTGCACCTGCATCTCTGTTAAGGCCTGGAAACTGTCTTTGTTTAAAGTTTGAAGGGATCTGTGTGAATTACAGCTCTGTTTTTAGTTGCAATAAACCCAGCGGACGTTTTGGGGAATGAGATGCCTTTTATTGGATAAGCTGCATACACATCTAGTGACTCACCCCTAAAATGAAATAATGTATCTCTAAAAAGTGATGCAGCAAACAGGAAGAAAGCTCAGCTCATTCAGAAGGTGAGCATTACCGCAGGAAACAGAGAGAGCTGTGTGAGAAAAAAACAACACATATCCGTATCACATCAAGACATAAATGCAGCAGGAAATCTATCAAGATTCTGACATCTTGCCTATTTATGACAGCAGCTTCAAGGAAGTGAAAGCCATTGACACGGAAAGAATCTGCCTGTATAGAGCACAGAGCTGAAAGAGTGCAATATGCTTCTACATTCATGCTGTAGCAGTGATTCATCTCCATTCATGCTGTGCTGGGAAATGATATATCTGACCCAGTGAGACTCCCTGCATAGTAAGCAACAATAAAGGCAGTCAGTTCTCTCTGCAGACTCTGTCCACACAGGGGAAATTGATCTTTATACAGAGATCTCCTGGATGTCACATATATGATGGCTGTTGCTCCAACAGATAAAATGTCATATCAGCCACGCTGGTGGTTCTGCAGCCAAGTTAAACCGATTTGATTTGATAAAGTTAGGCACAAAGTAATCGAGGATGGAGATGCAAGCCGAAGAGAAGGAGTCCACATGGCTGAGAAATATGGTTAAAACAACATGGCTTATTTATGGAGGAATTGTGCATTATTCTTTAAGATAAATGATTATTTACCTTCTTTACGTACATGCATTTACATAGAAATGCAGTAAAAACACCTTCACTGCCTTAAATGCAATATTTTCTCATGTTTGTTGATTGATAAATGCAATTCTGCCTCGGAAAAATGCTTGCGACCTGGTGCCTTGTTCTACAGTAGGTATTCATTGCTTTCAGCCAGCCAATAAACCCAGCATGCCTCATCTTTCTGATTTGAACACTCTTTTATTTCTAATCCACCGTTATCCTCCGTAGCGTCTCTGTCAAGCAGGGTACAAAAGTCTCCAAAGCTACATACGGCCTGTTTGTTCCGTGGTAAATTAAACACATCAAAGGGTGTAATTTTATTGCAATTTTATGTATACGTGCACATCGAGGTGGGGTTGGGGATTACAAGTGACGGCTAATGGTAGTTGAACCTTATTTTACTGCATAACACTGCAAATAAAGCGATTAATGACAATATGTCACAATTATTGTGGTGCACTGTTATAATAAGACAAGTGTTAGTTTAAAATAAAAAATGCAGGCCATTTTTTCCTCAGGGTAAATTTGTAAATAATCTTTCTTTACAGTCCAATAATCCACGAGTTAATGGATAAGAGAGTCTCTCCTGCAAACAGCCTCAGTTCAGTTTCCAGCTTAACTTTATTTCCAGTTGCCCAAATTTTGGTTGCACATGCGAGTTCGAGATGTGGAAATAATTTGCTGAACTCATTGAAGGGTGTGCAGTCCGAATCTCTATTTCACCTGAGCTGCCACAGCATCACAAGTTTCCTTCATAACAGCAGCAGTGTGTTTTTTCCCCTCCGTTTCCTCCGTCAGGCTCCACTTGCCCCAAATGCAGAGACAGCACAGCTTGTCATACAGCTGTGAAGCAGTGCTCCTGCTGTCATGGGTTCTCTCTCAGTACACAGACACACAGTGACAAATATTTGGGTACTTTCCAACATGTTAGATTGCCAGTCTGGAGTTTAACAGATATATACACCGTTTGATGAGTGATCTACCAGCTAAACACTTTTATTCCATCAACTAATCGAGTTTTAAGATACATACGTATTCATCTTATTAAAGAGCAAAGATAACTATTCAGCATTGCTCTTTAATAGCAAGGTTTAGCAACTCTGTTCATATTAATCACTTAATCCTGTAAACACACTCAAGATTTAATAACTACATTTGTTTGTAAATTCATACTGTAGTTTGTGTTGTGTACAACTGACCACATAGAAATAGCTTTTGATGATCATTTAATGATTATCCCAAATTAATCAGCCACAAAACAAACTAAAAATTTAAAACATTTATCATGTATTGTGTTTTTTGGTAACTTTGGTAAGTTTATTTGCATAGTACATTTCATGTACAAGACAATTCAAAGTGCTCTACACAAAACATTAAAAGTTTTACAGCGGGGTGGAGAAGAAGAATTAAACAGTACATTAAAAACATACAAAAAAAAATTGCAATTCCTTGCAATCAAGGAAGAAAGAAAAAGCCAAAAATAGAATAAGTAGTGTCCTGGTCTGCTACTGTAATGGTGGTGGGTCAGAACCTGTCCCTGAGGTGCAGGGGGTGAATATGTCTGTCTGGGTTTCTGGTTGTTACACTTGGTTGACCGAGTCATAGTTGGTCTGCCATCGTTCCCCTGGCCACATTACACCGGTGCAAGCACACTATTGTGGAGTGATCGACATTTACAGCTCCAACAACATGTCTGGTGATCCACCTGCCACTTCCTGGTCAGGTTAACACAGTTGTAGCCATTTGGGATAATTTGGATCAAAACATTGTGACTTTGCTGAAATTTTCTGTTTTAAGACACAGAACTACTCATGATAATACGGTGTACGGCGGCTGAGAAGTGCAAAACAAATATACATTAGAAAAAACAGACTTACAAATTTGAAAAATAATTGTAGGAAACAAATGTACATTTTCCGGAAACAAGTTTACATTACAAGAAACAAATACATTTCCGGAAACAAATTTACATTTTGAGAAATAAATATGCATTTTTGGGAACAAATTTACATTTTAAGAAACAAATTAACATTGTATTTATGTTTTGACTCTTGTTGAATTCTACACGGAAAGGGAACGTCCTTTAAACCGGAAGTGATGTAATGGTGACCTCATTTTGTTGTTCAAACAAATAATTTGTAGTTCAGATAAACACACACAGAAACTGAATGTGTTTCATGAGAAAGCTCCAGGCTCTCTGCTCTTTGACTCGTTTCAATTATCAAAAAACATCATGATACATGCTACTGACTTCCAGCGAGTAGCTGAACTGCAAAGTATTTATTTGAACTACAAAATTAGGTCAACGTGGAGTTGTTTCCTAAAATGTTATGTTTTTTCTGAAAATGGAGATTCGTTTCCGAAAATGTTAATTTGTTTCTTAAAATGTAACTCTGTTTCCGAAAATGTAAATGTGTTTGTTGAAATGTAAACTTATTTCTTGTAATCATAATTTGTTTCCTGAAATGTAATTTTGTTTAAATATTTGTTAATGTGTGTTTTCTAATGTAAACGACTTTTGAACTTCTCAGCTACCGTACACCGTATTATCATGAGTAGTTATGCGTCTAAAAACATAAACGTAGCGGCAAAGTCACAATGTTTTGATTCTAAATGATCCCAAATAACTACAACTGGGGCAACCTGACTGGTAAGTAGCAGGTGGAGCTATAAATGTCCACCACTCCACAATAGTGTGCTTGCACCAGTGTTATGTGGCCATGGTTTTGTGTGTATTTGTTTCCTGAAATGTGTTTTGCACTTCCCAGCCACCATATGATAATCAGCACAGGCTTGACCAAATCATACATGCCGGGAATTATCATGAATTCAACCCAATGCATTTTAAACACATGTTTATTGTGTATCATTAAGTTATTGTTTTTAGACCATCGTTGTAACAATCAAGGGTTGCACACTGCTGTGGAAGATAGCACTGTTTACTTACAGCAGGAAAGTTCCTGGATCAAACTTCGGCTGCTTTTCTGTGTGGAGTTTTTTCTTTGTGACTGTAAATTAATCCAAGGAATGAGTGGGTGTTTCCATGGTTGTTTGTCCCTTTCATCTCTGTGTTCGCCTTGTGATGGACTGACAACCCTGTGCCCAAACATGACCCTGACTTATATGGATGAATTGATCACTCTTGTTGAATTTCATTTCTGCAAGAGAAATAAACTGGAGATTCCTGATCTGCTGTTCATTCTGATAATAATAAAGTAAGCTTTCCCAAAGCTGCTTCCAAAATTAATTTTAGCCTTCCTTTTTATTCTTACATTTTGAAGATCAATATCTATTTTAACACCCTGCTTTGCTCATCATGTCCACTTGCTGCAATAACAATGCCACATTTCTTGCACCATAGTACACAAGTTTCTCAACAAGCCTGTTTTCTTTTGAGACAGACATTGCTAATTTACTGCAGTCTTGCAACACACGAGAGCAGGGCCATCACCTTCATCCACCACCAAACTAATTTCTTGCTTCCACATTACAAACCTTTTAAAATGTATTGTTTACCAAGATGTAGGTAAAACCTTTATTTATCATAATCCTCTTTTTTAAGGTTTAGAATTATGTTTAGGGGGGACAGATAGAGTACGAGTAAAGAAATCATAATAAAAACAGCCAAATTACCAGAGCCATTAGATGCTGGGTTAGAAGAGCTGCTTCAGTCAGATTATACTGAATTTCCAAGGAGACAACGAAAATGCATTATTTATGATCTTCTAAATGAATTCTAAAAGTTATAACACGTTTACTTACAAGTGAAAGTTTCTGGGAGAAATTGGAGCATCAACACATCTTTCTGGAAATGAGTGTGAATTTAGCAGCTTTATGAGGCGAGATTTATGATCAGAAGGCTAGTTACACCGCTACGAATACAACGCAGCCCCTTCCTCACAATCGTTTGTTGATCAGTTCTAATACTCATTACTAATTGAATGTAATGGGTTTTGGGCACAGCCCCTATGGCGCTAATGTGCTGTCATAATCAAGTTCTCACTGCAAGTCCCATGTTTATGATTCAGGCATTGAGGCCAAATTGGTTTTTCTCTGCACAATTTTTTTTATTGCTGTATATCACAGTGTGTCTACAATAACACAGCAGCTGTTTTTCCTGCAGCATCAATGGAAAAATTATCTTTGTTCAATTACAGCTTTAAAACCTGAGCTCTGAGAAACAAAGACATAAAATATTCATATCAACCTTCACTTGAGGATCAGGTGATGACATCCAAGTCAGTCTACAGCAGCTTATTCAGGTAAAGAACGGGCTTTTCCAATATACTAAAAAACTACTTCCTGCATTAATAAAATCCAGCAATTTAAAGTCATACAGAGCATATATCTACTTTTATCAGAATTTAAAGCGGCTGATTTAAAGCTTTGGCAAAAGAAAAAGGCCAATGTACAACTTCCTAATTTCAATTCAGTTCAATTAATTTATTTATAAATTTTTTGTATGATGGTGAATCTAAGACTTAGTTTTTGTTGAATAAACGTGAATGTTGCATGGTGGGAAAAAATATGTTGCACTGTATCCAACCAGACTCAAAGTAGTCTGACCAGCACTTATTCATGCCGTAGCCTCCTGTGTGATTTCTTGCTTGTGTTGTTTTTCAGATGTAAGTCGCTTTGGAAAAAAATGTCAGTAGTATTAGTAGTCGTAGTAGTAGTAGTAGTGCAGCATCATTTCATGACAAAGTCCTTTCAAGGCAAATTTGCAGACACCAATTTTAACCTAATTTAAACAAATCTATTACATAACACACTCTAGTTCAACAATTTTTCACAATTGACAGAATCCAAAGGTTATAATAACTGTGTTCATATAAGCCAATAATGATTTTTAAAGAAAAAAATCTAGCTAAGGAAATCAATCGATTGCATGGAATCTTTTCTTCAACTCATCTTCCATCCTGAGCATGCGCTGAAGAGGCAATACCTTTAGCAGAATCAGTCTCAGGAAGGGAGGAGATTATAGGAGAGAGGGGTCAACAAGCTACATAACTCTAAGCTAGGGATGCCTGCAAAGAAAGAAAAAGGGATGCTAAAGTTAACGCTAACAAGATCAATACAGAAGAAATACAACAACTACTGTAGACGATGCATAAAAGGTGCTGTTTATAGTGTACCAGTTCTATCGTTTCTGTTTGTCTGTAAACAAAGGACATAGTGCACCCAATTTGACATGGTAAGTTAAGAAGACTACGATTCCACATGACAACTAAAGTTTAGAAATACGTGAAGCCTGAACAGTATTTTCCAAAGGATTCATCAGTTACGGAGAATTGCATTTTCTTTTGGACAATAACTACTATTTCTGTGTCCAAGGTGTAGCCATATAAAGATCTGCTTAACAGACATGCAGGGAGAGACTTTGTGCATCTGCCATTGTGTGTATGAAGATAAGTTACAATATCCATTGGTTGTGTGTCTCTAGAGATGATCTTCTAACCACAACATGAAACATTCTCTGAACTGTATTACTCTGTGGCATCAACTAAATAGATTTACTATTTCAAGGTTTTTTCAAATATTTTTTTTAAGTATTTAGTGCTTCAGTTGCATCTTCTCTCTCATTTTCTTACTCAGTTGTACTGTCAACTGTTACATTATGTTAATGATTCCTATAGGCCTAATAGAGGTCGCAGATCACTAGCAAGACCTCTAAGGCTGCTGCTGCTGTATTTACAGCTTCAGTCACTTGCACTTTCACATCTTGATTACTGCTCTATTGTCTGGTTAAGTGCTTCAAAAACGGATCTTGTAAAATTACAACTAGTCCAGAACAGAGCAGCTCGCCTCGCTCTGCGATGCCCATTCAGGACCAGAGTTAGTGCCATGCATGAGGCTGTCCTACAGTGGCCTACAGGCTTATATTGTTCTGCAATAATGTTTACACTCTTCAACAACCCTTAGGTCTGTTCTCTCAGCTACAGCTGACAAGTGAAAGGCACGGTTTAAATACTCGAAAGGCTTTGCGGTG
>JAPMNP010646718.1:0-11386 GCA_029874935.1 Atherina boyeri | reverse complement strand
TAAAGTGACACACCACTATTTGGGCAAATATGCAAATTTTCCACTTCCCCTCGAGTTGAACGACTGAGTTTTATCGTTCCCCTGTTCATCCAGCCGTCTGGCGACCCCATTTGTGGCTTTAGTTTGGCATGAATCATTGAATCGGATTAGATAATTCGCACCTAATGCTAATTGCTAACGAACTCTGTTCTTTGGATTCATTTTGATGGCACACTTACGTTCATCAAGTCCAATACCAGTCAAAAGTTTGGATGCCCAACAAAGTGAAGGTACAGCTGTTACGTGAACTCTGGGAAAAGATGTTTGGTTGTTTTTGTTCAGGAAAATCCAGGCTTCTTTGCATTTTTTCATCCAGTTTGCATTAGTGGAAATGTCCCAAATGAAAAATCAATTATTCTATTAAGAAAAAATGGAAGGCACAACAAGAGCTGCAGCTCATGCCAAGAAACACATCTAGAATTTGTTCATTTTATCTATTTATTTTTTCTGTTTGTTTGTTTTTTGTTCTTGTTTTTTTCTTTTACATGCTTCTAAAAAACCACAGACCTGTAATCAACTCCTTCACTCACATTACAATATTTTCTCCCCTTTTTACAACAGATCAAGGCAAAGTTCTTAAAGTTATTCACACCAGGGAGGAGGTCTTCATCATATCTCAGTACTCTCTGTTTCACAATGAGGGACCTGTTTTGAACATGGCCATCGACTCCCAAAAGGTTTGAGTAATAACGTTACAATGTGTGGTAAAAGGATATTTCAGCTGCATTCAGGCTTTCATCATAAATATTGCAAAGGCTTACAGGCTTGTCACGTAGGGAAGATTAATTATGTTGTAGAACAGATGAATCAAAGAGAGAGGAACTAATGTAATTTGAATTATAAGCAATTAGCCAATAAGTTATTGTTATTGAGTGAAACTAGAAATAATTCGTGTTTTCATTAAAGCTTTATGGAAAGCTATTCTTGCTATTCTTGTCCCCAAGGGGATGGAAATAGAACTAAAAGTTTAGTCTATATAATTTTAGATGAACACTTTCATTTTTAGGGTGGAAAATTGAAACAAAAAATGAACATTTCCAAATTCTTAACCTTGACTTGAAATGTGTGCATTGCTATTAGGAAATCAACGTGATAAAAACATTACCAGTATCTGAACGTATGAAAGCATGGTATGCTCAATGTATCACTCTTTTTATTAAATACTTCTTTAGCTCTTGGATTCATCAAATGATTAGTTTATTGCCTTTACTGTGGCCAAAGGATTTAATGAATGACTTCTATTGTCATTGTAATGATAACAAAATTATAATTAAAGAAAAAAATAGTACAACTCCTCAGTGGTTCCAAAGGGATAAAAACGTACTATAGGAATGAATAAAACTATTAAATCTATCATTTGATTTGAACACTGAGAAAGCTGATGTTTTAATAACATCACTATTATTGGATCCATAAATCACAAACTGTCTAATATCTGGTCTTCTTCAGGGACATCTCTATGTTGGTACAGCCATGGAGGTCCAGCGATTGCAACTAGCTGACTGCGGTCGCTATGGTGACACATGCAGGGAGTGCATCCTATCCCGGGATCCATACTGTGGATGGGACAAGGCCAGGAGAAAGTGCATTGCCATCCCACCTGGATACAATGCCACGACTGGGTAAGTTGAGATATGATGTCACTGCTGTAGAGGTGTTGAGCCAACAAGAGATGAAAGTTAACTCATTTGATCATGAGATTGTCAGAAGATTTGCTCTAGTGGATAATTCGTGGCTCTGAGGTGAAAAAAATAGATGAAAGAATGAATAAAATCTTACTTAAAGGTAGGGTCTGGGATTTTGCAAAATAGCCGTCAGATTTTGAAAATACTCAACTCAAATGGTCCTACCCTGTTGCCTCCAACGCTGCCCCTGACTCCACCCATTCGAAGAACATGGACCCGCAATCATGCACGAGGGTGATGAGGGGGAGGGACGACCGTTTGATTGACAAATTTACTCTCCAATGCTTCTAGGTGGTCTTGGAAGTATTTGGCTGAAGTTTTTCAAGCCCTGTCCGTTCCACAGATGATTAACTTGTTTAATTTCTATGTCAGTTCCTCCAAATTAGTGGCTGTAAATGGGTTAGGAATAGGATTTCAAGTGAATTTTCAAAAATGGACAAAAAAGAGAATCCCAGACCCTACCTTTAAATGACAAAGTAAAGAAAGTTCAGTGAAAAGCATGGCAATCATTTTGGATGACTCTATCATCCTTTTGACTGTTTCATTGATTTTTTAAATTCCCAAAATCATGTGCATCTTCTGCATTTCGTGTTATGAAAAATAAAAAGATCAGCTATTTCCAAGAATCAGATTTCAGTACATTTCTCCTTATGCTATCAATACTGTTGGATGATTTTTCCCTCCTTTTTAAGTTCCTGAGCAACAGTAGCTTCAGGCAAAGGCTCATTGCAAATGTATGAAGTGATTTTATACTGCTAATTTTTCATCTTCTTCCCCAACAGTACAATCATTCAGAATCTGGACCAGTCGAACTCTTCTGTTTGTGGGGAAGCTGCTGGTGAGCCCTTATCTGCTCTCTCCCACTCCCTCCGTGTCTTCATGAAGCCAAAATTAGATCCTTTATGTGGAACTACAGTAATGATGATTATCATTTAATTGTGCTGAGTCCAAAAACTCACAGGGAATTTGTAAATACATTACATAACATTCTATAAACATATTTTCAAAGTCTAGCCTGTCTTAATGTGCACACAAAATTATTATGCCACAAACCACAAAAAGTTATAAAAAAAAAAAAATCTGATAATGCAACACATGAAACACAATTTTTTTCCTACAGTCTGATGTTGAGGTTTAAGTCTGGATGTACTTTTCTTTTCTTTCTTCTTTTATTCCACTGTGGCATTCTTATAATTTTCTGGTGTTGATGTTAAATCCATTCAAGCATGAAACCTAAATCTAATAACTTAATACTTTAAATTCCTTTGCAAAGCTTATGATTGGATTAACCCACCAGGGGACCCCAGTGAAAAAATGATTTGTGGGTCCTCATTGACTGTCTAGGAAAGGGGCCCTCCACCAGGTATATGATGTAGAACCTGTTCCAAAACAGTGTCACACTCAAACTAATAATGTACTGTAGCTATGCAGCATGGGAAGACTTCAGAGACTTTAAGTCCATGAACACCTGAGGTCCTAAGGCGGTTCTGCTCTGTCTGTCTGGTAATTCTCTCTTGGTAGAAATCCACAAAAATAAACAGTTTTTATGGACATAGCAGCAAATATAAAACAAATTACTTTGTTTTTGTTTGACTTTTGTTTGACTTTGTGTCCACAGAGAATCACCAACATTTGCTCCTCTTTTTTTGTCCGATGCAGCTCTGAAGCAGCGTCGAACATCCCCTCGAGAGGTTTTGGTTCAGTCCAACACCTCCGTGTTTCTCCCCTGCCCCGTACGCTCCTTCCACGCCACCTACCGCTGGGAGAAGGACAACCGCATCAACTACCCCTGCCTCTTCTCCGGAGACTTCTGTGTCCTGGGGCCACTTATGAACACACCACTGAAAGAAGGTGTATTCCGTTGCATGGCAACAGAAGACGGATTTAAGGTGGAGATCATCTCCTTTAGGCTGGTGAATAATGGCAAGCTACTATCTGCCTCGTTTGTCTCCACCATGGCATTATCGCTTCTGCTCGCTGTGGGTACCATATGGCTTCATTAACTACAGTTAATACTAATGCTAACTCCTCATTTTTAATGGCTCCAAATGAGAAGATTAGACAAGGCGCCATTGCGCAGAGGTTAGGTTCGCATAGCATTGATGGTTGGGTTTAAAGTTGCAATTCACTTTTTTTTAATTTTGGTTTTTAGAATAAGAGTGGATAAAATATAAATTAATAAGGGACTAAAAATCTATATTTTTTAGCATAAACAACATATCTGCAGCCACAGTTGTCTTAATATGATCAAAAGAGTAAAATGCATACATTAACATTTGAACTAAGGTGACTAGGAGTTACTGTCCATGAACTGTCTCGTCTTGTAACCTCAAGCTTGTTTCAACCATAATTTGGTGCTTTGCGAACCTTTCCTCCTTGACTAAAAAAGATCAACATATCCAAGTTGGACAAAAAAACAACAAAAAAACACCAATACCAGGCCACGTCTTTTTAATAGTCCTCTGCTTATTTTGAAATTGATTTGATTGTGCTCATTTGTGAAAATGTAAACCTTTAATGATGCTCTTACATCTTTTCATTCATCTTGTTAAACTTCATTGTTCAAGCTTATTACTACTTAGAAAAAGTGTCTGGTATTGAGATTTAAAAAGCCTTAACACTTCTGGGACATAAACTCCTAAGCACAATTTTGCAGTCAAGGCAGAATACTGCACACTCAGTTGGACTTAGTGCTGCAATTAGTGCGGCTGAGTCTAACAACATGACTGGGAGGAAGTGTCAGCATTTTGACAGGAAGTAGGCGGATGGGCAACAGCTCATCCTCGAACATCACTGTGTCTCAGCACCTCCTCCTCAGATGAGGCAGTTTCTTGCATATTTTTAGCAGATGGTATCAGATATTGTTATTGCTCCTTGTTCACAGCTTTGTCCATTGTTTGTTTTTTTTTTTTTTACATTTTTTATTTTCATTCTTGATTTATTTGATTTTTTTTTTTCACATTATCCATATCTCCTTTGGAAAAAATTTACATGACGTTGGCAATGAGGCCAAACTCCCCTCAGAATCTGTGATTCTTATCGGAAGTAAAAAATAATTTAATTTCATCAAGATTAAACAGTAGTGATATTTTTGTTTGATACTTTGGCAATCAAAAGTAAATGACACAGGAGTTAATGTGCTAGACAAGAAATACACTTTTTTTTCTGTCTGACAGTGTCTGAAGTTGTGAACAAGGTGCTATGCTATAGCCATTTCAATAAAAACATAATCACAGTATCAAAGGGACAGAAGAAGCTAATCGAAACTGTATAGTAGAGTTGCGTTTCATAGTTTTCCGGGAGAAAAAAAAGGCTTGTATTTAGATTGGTGAAGTATGTTCTGGGTGTTTTTGCTCTGCAGATGCTGATTTTTACCATTGCGGCCTATGTTTGTGGCAGTTTGTCTTGATGGTTTGTTATTTTATGCTATAGTTTGAATGTGATATGTAACCATTGCCTGCTTTGCCTCTTTCCCTGGGTACATCAGCGTAAACTATTTTATTTAATATTTATATATATATATATATATATATAGACATGTATCTTTATGCTGTGATACATAAGATTTTACAGCAAGATGCCTAACTGATGTTGCTCTAGTTCAGGCCTTTGAATCTGTCCGTCACACCCAGTTGGCTGAAACAATTCTGCTCATAAGGCAGTCACTGTTGCTCAGCTGCCCCCATTTTCAGCAATGAGATCAGTAGGTTTAGGATTAAACGTCACACACCTGCAGCATCAACCTTTAATCTTTTCTCTGATGAACCTGCAATGAATTTTTAAAAAGACAGATTAGAGCTGAATGCAAAAAAAAGAAAGATTTATGAATGAGGCTGCAGTTCGTGTGCACCAAAATGCCAAAAGCTATGCCAAACCTTATGAATGCTGATCAGCTGACAAAAGAAGTAGACTTGTGTTATGATGAATTATGCAATGGATTAGCATGTCCTATAGAGCTTTGAAAATTGTCCTTCACTAATGGTACATTTGGTGGAGATGAGCCTTCTACGATGGCAGAAATGCCATTAATAGGTAATAAGACATTGGGGTCAGTTCATTGTGTACCAAATTTAAGAATTTATTTGAAACCGTTAGGAATAGGAGTAGCTAGCATGAGCTTTGCCATGAAACTTGTGACAAAGCGTTTTATTTCCACTTAAATTTATTGTGTGATGCTGCTTGGAAATCTGCTTGATTTCAGCTCTCCACCAACAGGCTACAAGAAAAAGGGGAAACAACAAAGCTTTATAGAGCTTTACTCACTCGGTGCTTATCACTTCCTTTTATCTTCATTTACAAAATCCCCTAGTCCTTAGCCCTACCATGTTCAACAATCCATGCCTGACAAAACTTAAACATTTGTAAAACATTGGTCTTCCTTTCCAACCAGTCACAAATACACACTAACTGCAGGTCTTTTGTGCATTTTGTGTGTTTGTCTGTCACCACCAGGGTGGGAAATTCACACCAGCCACCACCCAAGTGCTGCTAAACATTTAGTAAAGACTGCTCCTTCTCAACATGCCAGAGACTTTTGGCAGGAAACTAAACTGTTATGCACTGATGTGCTCACGGCATTTTCACTAAAAAGCCTCTTAACACTCGAACTGCTAAGTGCTTTTGTGTTGATGCGATTTGATTCAGAAGGCTGTTATCATAAGATACAAGGAGGGGAGAGGTCTGTATCCAATTCGACTGATCCTTGTGCATGAGCTTTTTCACTGTGCTCCATATTCATATCATCAACAAACAGGGACTGCAAGGCAAACAGCATTGGTTGTTGGTTATCTAATGCCTTTTACCCATCTTTTGCAGCAAATATAAATAATCACTATCCTGTATATGATGCATAGATGAAATAATAGCATGGAAATGCTGCTGTTAACAATTCATGGTGAATATTTGGTGGATGATAAACAAAGTATATCAATTTGACAAGGAAGACCTACATACTGTACACATTATACCATTGTTGTTACATACAAAAAATGTGTTTCTCAATTGGAAATGAAGTGGCAAATATTAGTTACAATGCACAGCATCAAATATTTATCTTCTTGGTGAGGGATGTTTCCTGTCGGTGTTGACTATTTTATAGAAAAATTTTTCAACTGCCATGATTTTGGTATTTTGACACATTGTTGCAGTCAGGGGAAAACCTTGGTAATGATGCTTTTTATCCATGAGCAGATGTGTTTAATAATGGTGTCAAGTTAATTATATCATCTGTAAGTTTGTGAAGTAAATTGTATCAACTGCTATCAGATGAATACCGTAAATTAAAACTTTTAGTAGACACATGCCCAGCAGATACTCACAGACATCTCATTCCCACAAAGCTCTGTACATTTTTTTTGCAATATCGGCTCCGTGCCCCCTGGTGTTGATAGTCGGGAAATACATCAAAGAATAAAACTTAGCAGCAGCCATAAGCTATATTTGATTAACTTTTTTTCCATCTAGTTCCATGGTATATACACATGGATTGGACATTTCAAGTAAAACTTTGATATTTTATTTAAAATATGTTACAGTATCAAGGTAGACAGTGATCAGTTTGAATGCTGCTACAGTAGAGTAGGTAGTTTATACCTGGCATACAGTAAAACTGCTGCAAAATCAACTGAAATGCAACATTTTGCTGTATTTGGAGGAACTTCGAGACTGAAAATATAAATAAATGAAAACAAGGATTTTTCCCACACCTACCAGAGATCACAGAGATGCCTATTGATAGGAAGGGATTGCTGCATTGCACTACGTAGTCAGCACTATCTGGAAACATTTTTATTGAACAAAAACAATATTAATTTACATACGTTGTAAAGCGAAAATATATAAAGAGAAAGGACAAAAGGAATTATGCCAATTATGCCATTATGATTTCATAACTACTGCAGAATTTGTGTAATTTTGAATTCAGTCCCTCTTATGATGAGGACACACTGTTCCAAGCCATGAGCTATCACACTCTGCGAATGATTTGGCTTTTGGACACATTTTTTAATCACAAGGAAGGATGAAATTGTGGCAGAGTGTCAGATCTATTCCGCCCTTGTTCTATCAACATCTTACCTACATGTTATCCAATAAAAACACTTATTTTGATATCTTCA
Organism: Atherina boyeri; assembly: GCA_029874935.1. NCBI lineage: Eukaryota > Metazoa > Chordata > Actinopteri > Atheriniformes > Atherinidae > Atherina > Atherina boyeri. The sequence goes on along the minus strand of JAPMNP010646718.1, from coordinate 3,546 downwards.
ATCTTACCACCAAAATGGAATTAAGACTTTATAGAATTTACCTAAACTTGCTGTCTTGAAACCTCTCCACTCTGCCTTAGTCCATGCTTTTATATTAATTCAGTCACTATAACTGGATTAATTTATCTCTAACCTGCATCTGGTTTGTCTGATAAAAGCTAATCTCCCTCAAAGCAAGCGTTTGATTTCAGGACCCTTTCTTTTGTTGATCATGCTATCTGCTGTAAATGAGTCAAAGTGAGATGGATCAGTGTTTTGTCTGCCGTGGGATTTTGAGTGTCAAGTACTGTACATGATGTGCTCCCATGATTCTGTGTCTTGATATATTTAATTTTAATAGTAACATGCCAAACTCTATTATATGAAAAAGAGATTTATACTGTATTGGTTTCATGCCATTCTAATGCCATCTCATGACATGTATTTTTAAATAACAGATATCTATAGTGCAATAGATATTCATGTAACTAATTCATATTGACATGTGTTTCCCTGAACATGTGCAGTGACAATTAATAAAATATAAGTATAAATAAATGTTTTTGTCTTTATTGCAAAGTAGCAAGAATCCCACAATTTACCTGTAAATGTGATTTGTTTATTAACTAAGAAAACAAACAAAACAAACATTGTTGTTAAAGAAAATGTATAGGCTGCTATATATCAAAATGTGTTTTATAAACATCTGGCATACTGGGGACTTTGCAAAATAAAATAAATAAGAAATAGAAAAAATTAAAAGTTGGAACTGGGGAAACAAAAGGCTGGAAAATTAAATGGCCCAAAATCAACTTGAAGAGCATTTAACAAATAATTAGATCAAATGGCAACTGGTCAGTAAAATGCTTATATTAAAGGAGTATTTTCTTTAGATTTAAAGAACTGAATCTGAAACTTGTGAAAAAAATTAAGGAAAATGTAGAATTGTGAAGACTTGGAAAATCCTACCAGTTTATAATGTTATCAAAAGATTCAGAGAATCAGAAGGAATCTGTGTGTGTATGATAAAAGGCTGAAGGTCAAAACTGGATGCTGGTAATCTTCAGGCCCTCGGGCCCCACTGTATTAAAAATAGGCAATCTGCTTCAGTCACTGCTTGGACTCATGACACCCACAGAAGTCAGTGTCTGTGGACACCGTCCACTGTTAAATCTAAAAATGTTGGTTAAAGCTCTATTGTGCAAAGAAAAAAACAAACATGAGCACAACACAGACACATTGGCCTATTATCTGGTCCAAAGTTGATTTAAAATGAACCGAGGCAAAGTGGAAAATTGTTCTCTGGTCAGATTAATTCAAATTTGAAATTCTATTTAAAAACCATGTGGACGCCGTATCCTGCAGGCTAAAGAGGAAAAAGGCCATCCAGCGTGTCATCAGCTCAAAAGCCTGCATTTGGGGTTGTATTGGTGCCTATGGCGTGGGAAACTTCCACATGTGGGAAGGCTCTATCGGTGCTGTGAGGTACATAGAGGCTTTAGAGCAACATCTGATCCCATTCAGACGTTCCTTTCAGGAAATGCCTTACAGATTTTAGCAAGACAATGCTAAAACACATATTGCATCCATCACAACATTGTTATGCAGGAGCAGAGTCCAGGTGCAGGACAAGGCTGCCTGCAGTCCAGACCTTTCACCAATTAAAATATTTGGCGTATCATGAAAAATTTGACATCACATCACATTTGAAATCATAAAAAAATTTAAAACAAAGGGAAAACTCTGTTGAGCAGCTACAATTCTGCATCAGACCAGAATGGGAAAACATTCCTCTCCTAAAACTCTAGCAACTGTTCCCCTCACTACCCAGATGTTTACAGACAAGAGGCGATGCTACACAATGGTAAACATCACCCTGTTCCAACTATTTTGTGATGTGTTACTGCCATCAATATTAACATTTGTTTGCAATGCTAATATTTAGCATAAAATGATTAAAACAAATGTCTGAGTTGCAACATGTGATGCTTATATTCTATCGGGTATGAAATATGGGTTTATCCAATTTGCAAATCAATGCATTCTGTGATGTTTTTTTTTACATTTACATAATTTTAACATCCCAGCATTTTGGAATTGAGGTTGTAATGATATTTTGTGAATTCAATTTTAAAAAATCCTTAATACATGTATTATTAAGCATCTATAACCAATCTATTATCCCTTATGGGGCAAACCTTTTAACCAAAAATAGTGTTTCAAACATATTTTTTCTAATAACGTCGATAGCAGACATGTCTAATCATTCAAAGAAATGTGGAAGTTAAGGGAAGCATTGTGCAAATCTGCACACACCAGATTGCAAAATGGTTGACACATACTTGGGGTTGCCTGTCAAGTCAAGCAGGTTGCATCACCATCTGCTTGCCAATATTTGGTGCATTGGCGAGTATGAACAAAATACTTAACCACCAACTATTGTGAAAAGCCCTCTGACATGATTTATAAATAAATTCTGCACTGTTATTTCACATTGTTTCTCATTGATTTTTTTCTCAATCCTTCAACAATAAACACAAGATTAGGGTATCAAACAACTAACACGATCTGAAGTGACGTTACATCTCCCACCAGGCTACTTGGCTTAAAAAGGAGAACGAACTGATATTTCTATGCTGAGCAGAAACATTTTATATTGTTTATGTGAGGGGTGTGCCATAGTTCATCTTAATGTTGTGATTAATACTGTACAGCAAATTAAGCCTATCAAGGGTGCTGATTAAATGCATGCATGCTAATAAGGTCTGTCAAGGAAGATGGATTTTCACACTTCTAACACATCTACAAATCCATTATTAGCACCTTTAAATTGCCTCCCTCTGGCTAAAATAAAATCCTCTAAAAACTACATTTGCCTATATCAAACTATCTATGTTAAATTGGAAATAAAACATTAAACAAAAGATGACCTCAGGTATGATTTATGCAACACTTGCAGCTTTAACCCGCCTCCCTATGCAGTTTTACAACTACTGTATCCACAGCTTTAATCATGTTATTAGAGCATCTCACGTGTTGGAAAGGTATGCAATCAGCTCACAAGTGACAGCAACCTAGATGATGGGATGATTGCAACCTGAGTAACTGTTTAAATTTACAATCAGTCAGATAAAACAAAATTAGTCTTTCAGATAAGGAATGAGACTTATAAATAAAAGAAAAACTCCAAGGCACTCTCCTAGTATGTTAATTTTAAAAGTCTTTTTTTGACTATGCCATAAAATTAAAGGTGGTACAGAGGATTTTCCAGGTCTGCGACGGTTAGAATCATTTTCAAATGATACATGCACATGAGACTGCCTCCTCCACCACCTATCCTCCAATCAAAAGCCTCCCCCTATTACTCAAAAATTAGCGATGTTGATTGATGTACCAACGACCAATAATGCACGGCTAGGGGTCGTTTTCTATTGGCTATTGTTTTATGGGCCCCACCACGTCATAATTCACTATTTCTTTTTACGTTTTTCTTTTTTTTTTCATAAGTATGGGCCTGCTACATATCTCTCCAGTAGGTTTTAGCAAAGATTTAAATTTTGTCAAAAA
>JAPMNP010646689.1:2567-16685 GCA_029874935.1 Atherina boyeri | reverse complement strand
CACACACACACACACACACACACACACACACACACACACAAAACATTATGAGAATCAAAATTAATTTAAATACATAGTTATTGTTGAGGCCAAAATAAAAAAGAGACTTACGAAGATTTACGGCTCATTGATCTGGCCCAGCTGTTCCATGCTGAATGAGTGGGGCTCCACATGTCCTACAGGTCAATTCAACAATAATTAGAAATTACATCTGCTTTATATATTTTATTTTACATGTGTTACCACTGTTACCCATATGTATTTCCACAAGCACTTACCTGATGGGAAAACACCTGCTTCTGCAACAAATCTGCAGGATCAAAATCTGAAAGAATATTGACATCACCAATTATTAATTATTAAAAACAAAATGATATTGTGTTGGTTAATCCTATATATTTATATTGCTGCTTAAAAATAATTCAGACAGTATTGTTTTGACAAGCTAATAAACTCTTTGTACAAAAACTTGACTTCTCCTCCTTAGTCTTGTTGTACACTTTGATTAAATGAGATGATGAATTATTGCTTCTGGCTCATTGAGCCAGAACCAGAATAGCAGGTCCTTACTGAGTTGATTGAGGCTTGTTGAAGCTGACCAACATGTAGGTTCTCCAATAAACCTTTGATGCCTCCTCCATGAGGCATCAGAAAAGTGGGACTGGATGGTGGTCACCTATTTTTCAAAACAAATCAGAAAATGGAAGCAAGTTCCAAATATTTTTGTCAAAAAAAGTAAAAATAGAGATTCAGTTTTATGATCAATACAATGTTTAGCATCTTACTGAACTTTCACTGAGTAACTTTAGTGGTCATGAATAAAGTAAATGCATTAAGAAAATATCTATCTATGCTCTGAAAAAGACAGCTTGTATCACACTACCGTATCTGGAATACTTTCTTTTATCTTCACTGTCTTCCTGTTGTGGCTTTTGACTCTGTTATCGAGGACTTGAGTAAAGTCAGAAGACTTGGACCACTCTGCAAAATAATATTCACTCTATAAAAACATCCTATTTACAAAAGTAGATTTAACATACACAAATAATTTTTACTTAGCTACCCAGTTACCTTGGCTCCTGCTGCAGCGTAGAGATGTATCATCACCAAAGCCCCTCCTACTAGACATCCTTTCTGTGTTAAGTGCTTCATTAAGATATGGAAATGATCCCGTCATTGGACTGTGGGCTGCTACAGAGAAAGTCATGTTCTCCATGCTGGATGACAGAGACCTGCAGTAGCCATAGGGACGCTCTTTGGATATATTAGCCCACCTGGGGGATAGCATGGGTCTTCTCCACTGGCTGGAAGATCTGGACCGAGAACTTGGTTGGCTCTTATCCTAAAAAAAAAGAAAAAAAAAGACAAATTCTATGAATATTTTACAAACGTCTTGAGGATCAGACTAAGGAAAACTATTGGCAGACACTCTACATACATCCATGTTTGACAGCTGTTCCTGCATTATTTCCTCTTCTTTCTTTTCCTCTTGCACTTCTTCTTCTTCTTCTTCCACCCCCTCTTCCATAGAAGTTTCCTCCTGACTTGGAAATAAATATGGGTCACATGTCCAGGGTCTATGATGTGGTGACCCCAAGCCTCTGGGAGAAAGAGGGGACCCACAGCGGGATGATTCACATGATTCAGAGGGTGTCTGATCCCTCACACCAAGGTGAGCTCCGCAACCATGAAAGTGGGAGAGAGAACCATGTGATGCAGTTCTAGAGATTCCCGTCCAGTTCTCACTGGGATGGTTAAAAGTTGCGGCCTGTGAATACTGTTGAAAACAATATCTTTTTAACCAGTAATTCAAAATATCAGAAGTCACCAGCTATTAAGTGATACTGTGATGATTTTACAAGCTATATTTGGTTGTATCAAGCTTTGAATTGTTGCAGCACATATTGTGAAATGGCAAAAAAGGAGAGTATAAGCACCTCTTTTGCAGTTTCTTCTCCCCCTTCAGCACGTCCATGCTTTCCTTCCTTGCTTCCTTTGGTTCCTACGGGGCACTGCTCTGATGTTAGTCTATTTGCAGCTAAAGCAGAGCCCTTTAGCAAAGAAGGCGGGGTACTTTTACATGATTTGACCATCAGTCGTTGCATATTAGTAACATCACAGTCTGCTCCATTCCTGTGTGGGAGGGTCCAGCTGTGAGGAAGGACGTGCCGGGATGTTGCAATGAGCCGACACTGAGCCAGGCGAGCCCCTTTCTGATGCATGCTGTCAGAAGCAGAGAGCAGAGTGAGGGTGTCCACAGCCAACGCCGAAAGGTCCTGGAGTTGGCCTAGCTGACAGTCCAACTCTGACAAGCTGTCCTGAATAAAGTTGACCTTCTCTGAGACCTCCCCCATCATCACGCACATCTCTTCTGCTCTGGTGAAATTAAAAGAAAAAGAAAATCAAACTTTAGAATGCTGCAGTCTATCTTTTCCCCTTCTATTAAGAATGTTACATGTTACGTGTACCAACACAGTTACATATGAGCTCACACCAGTGTCAGTGACTTAATTAATTCTAACATTTTGCAAAACACTGTGCAACATGCAAATGGAAAACTGCTGTTGAGTCAACATAAACAAGAGCACAGAAGCATGTGTCAAACTCAACACTGTGGCATAGTGCAAATCTCTTTCATATATTCTTATCTGAACACATGAAAAGACAAAAATCATGCAATATCTTCAACATAAATAAAACTCACATACTCTTTGCTAATGTATGATTTATCCCTGCATGCTTCATCATCCATTATTATCATTATCAAATAACAATTAAAAAAAAGGAAAAGCAGTATGATAAGAACAGCCTCTATCTGTGTTACAGTGGTAACAGTATATTGCTTTTAGTATTGACATTGCAATATCAGTTATCAAAATGGATTGGAAAATCAATCAAACCTCTCAGCTGTGGCTCTGATCCTGTTTATTTGACTGCCATGGAGGTCTTCAATCTTCTCATGAAAGTAGGCCTCTATGCATTTCTCTTCAAACTCATGCAGCTTCTTCTGATCCTCACGGCCAAGATAGAGCTCTGATAATTACAGGGAAATATTAACAACTGCTTTAGTTTTCTTCACTAAATATACTCTGCAGTACTCACTAAGCCCAGAGCCTCTCTCTTCGCGCTCAATGTCTCCATTAAATTTCCCATAGATGCCTCTCAAAGCAAGTGCCATGTGACTAAGAAGGATAAGGGGTGGGGGCAGCCATGGTTTCTCCTGATAGGTCATTATGTAGCGGTAACGGTTGTACTTCCACAGTTTGTTGGATGTTGATGCCATGTCAAAGTAGATGTTGCTGTTCAGAAGAAAATATTAATTCATACAGCATTCATTTGTTGTACTAAATCATTAAGATTTTGAAGAGATAAGTAGGCATACTTAAAAAATGCAATGAGAATGTTGACCATGATGATATACTGGAAGAACATATAAACAGCCTGGAGGAATGGTGTAACAAAGGATGCTGGAGGACACGACTTGCTGTTGTCACATGCTGTTGATACACAAATACACAGATGTTAAAAGGACAGCTCTCAATACTTAAATATCAGTGAAATACACTGAGTCACTTTAAGGTTAGTAGACCACTCACATTTATTATACACCAACATCACATATACAGTACATGATATGTGACCATAAAAATATGCCACATTCAGGCATTATTATAATGCCTGAATGTGGCAGATTTCCATGGTCACAGGATTACAAATGTTTTAAACTATTAGAATATAGATGTTTAAATTCTTATTCATCATACAAGGTCAAAACCAAGGTGGTCTGATATTCATTCAGCATCAAAACAATAACCAACATATGCTCAGGCTCTAATTTCAACTACAATGCGCTCGTCTGGCGTAACAGCAAGAAAAAAAACTGTTCTGAGGCAGCCCAAAACTATAGAAATGTAAATGAACCTATGTACCAAGTACCTTGAGAAAGCTTCCACTGAAAACTGTTGTTGTTTTAAAGGCAAAGAGTGGCAGCACCAAAAACTGATTTAATTAAGTTTATTCTTGTTTTAATTTTGGTGTCATTTAACTAACAAAGATACAGTAGATATGGTATTTTTGTAACCATCCTCATCACATTTCTATTGCCCCTGTCCATCTAAATTTTGATTTAGGGCCTGATTTGGCACAAAAAAAACAGTCCAAGTAACTAAATGCTTCAATAGCATACCAAAACTTTGACTTTGAAATCTCTTGGCATTGTTAGCATATTTAGCAAGAATGCAGTATCAGCTCTTGATTAATTGAAGTGATACCCAATACACGAGGATACCCATTCTAGTCATATTTATTCTGCAGAAAGTAATAAACACATGATAAAAAGGAGACTGAGATGGACACCACTTCATAAGGTGAGACCAGGTAACAACCTGTGCCCGCTCAGATTGACTGAATGTCAAAAAGTCACATGGATAAACTAATCTATCTATGTTATCAAATGGCCATTGAGACATTAAAAAAATAAAAACGTTTATTAAATCTTAAATCTTGATGATAAACTTCCAGCGAGATCCTATCGCTTTCACTTACGATCTATTTCTCCTGCATAGACTTCTCCAAAGATCATCCAGTAGGGCTGGAAGACTATGTCACGAGCTAGGCTCCATGATGGCTCCTCATCTGGTGACAGGATGGCCTTCCTCGACACCCCAAAGCTAAGCAGCACTATCGCCATCATAACCACAATGAAGAACATGTTGCTCATCTGGACACACACAAAGAGAGGAAAGACGGATGACTGACTGCACCCTTCTCAGTTGTCTTCCTCTGCAACATGTGTAAGTGAGCACCGTCTCTAACTCACCATCTTGGTGATCATAGTGAGATAAGGGCCGGCATGCTGATTGACGGCCAGCAGATCCATCACTCGGACAAACCAGAAGATGATGTCCAGACAGTAAGCTATACGTCCTGCAGTCCGGTAGGGATTAGCATGCCAACGCATTGCAAGTCCTACCAGGAAAAGGAGGATGGCAATAAAATCTGATATGTTCCAGTACTCTGAGAACCAAATCTTCAGCTTTTGGCTCAAGTTCCTCGGCTCAGACATTAAAACCTGATGAAGGAGTAGAAAACAATATTTTCATTATGTTCTGTAACGTTCAAATTTCTTATACTATCAAAAGTAATGCAACATCTTTACCTTGTTACCTGTATTACAGAATTGTGTTATTTTTTTAAGATATGACTCCAGCCTGTTAAACACTGCAATTGTTAGTTTTTCAAGATCGAAGATGACCAGGATGAAAGAATCATGATGACATCTTAGAGTGCAATTGTCAAACAGCAATAATGTCTACTGTATTAAACAGGGCTGTAATTTATTCAGTCCATCAACATTTAAAACTTACTTTAGATTAACGGGACACTTTAGGGAAATCATCCATAGCCTTAACTTACTACAATTAAACAGGTATGGTCATCATGCAAGCTGCACAAATCAAACATGACATCATGGCCAACTCATCTGATGCTTGTCACACATTGCGGCTTAAAGTGAATTTATATAACAGCTGAATCACACAGTGTGTAGCTGCCTTTATGTGCATACACTAGGAGACTTGTGTCTTTCTGCTGGATGACTCACCTCTCTGGTTTTCTCAGCTGCAGTGGACACAATGTAGGCAATGACCAGCCACTCCTGAACACTTGGTTGATCCTCCATCTTCACCAAAACGACGTAGGAGAACAACATCAGAAAGGCCAAATAGGACATCTGAAAATGAGATTCAGGAAAAGAATTATGCACCTAAAATACAAAAGATACTGTATCAAAGACAAGTGCCATCTGTTTAATATGTCTGAAGATACATATTTTTCTCAAACTTAATAGGAAGCTTGCAACCTACTGTGTGAAACCAGAACTTGACAACAGGAGCTGTGTAGAAATCATAGAGCTTTGTGATCCAGGATAGACACTGAACAGTTACTCTGGACACCGTTTCTGATACAGCACCAACACATTTGTCAGGGTGCTCTGCATCCTGATTTTCCTATGAGAGAACAAGACAGAAGAAAAAAAAAACAAGAAAGGTAAAGTGTGATTCTAAGGCTGAAAGGAATCCTATTCCAGATTGAAAATAGTGTTTGATAAGTACACCACTGGCACTTCACCATGTGATCAGATCCCTCGGTGGCTGGCACTGACTTGACAGAATCAAGTCCAAAAATTATTGCCTCATGGGTCTGGGGTACATGGCACATTTCAGCTTCGCTTTTAAACTCCAGCAGCAAGATGGCAGGGGGCAGAAGAAGGCTCAAAATGATCTGAAACACAGAAATAGCAAGTGTGTCATGTAAGTTTATCCAACTACGAGAAGCATCAGAAAATCCTACCTTAATTAAAACTAAACATGAGCTTAATTAATAAATACCTTTAATTTACACGACTTCTATCACAAATGGTAAAGGAGTGGTTATCTCAAGTGTGAATCACTAACAAAAACACTAGTTTAAAAAAAACACACAATTGCAGGCAACTTTGCTGGTATATTTGACATCTTTGATCAAATTTACCTTCACAAAGGAATTCTTTCTCATGTTGAGTGGACCAGTCCAAAGATCTGTGAGGAGGGTCTGAGTGCAGGAGTGTGACACAAATGGTCTTTGGCATGAGGAAACAGCCAGCTGCAGACAGGTGAAGTGACTCCATGCTTCCATCTCACAGGTTAGCAGTTTCATGGCCATTTGTTCATTCTGCCGAAATGCAAAATCTAACACATCCACAGCCAGCTTGCCAAATTCACTGTCAGAGATAGAAGAGGTAATCAATCACAATTAAGATTTTATTAAAACATTTACATATACTTCATAATGTTCAAAAAATGTAAAATGAAAATCAAAAACCCACCAGTGGGGGAAAAAATAGTAGAAAGAAAGAAATCAAAACTCAGAACTGAAGATGCCTCCACATGAAAAGACTAGACTGGAGTTTGAAAGGTCTTTATTTCATATTCCTACAGTATAAGTCTTTATTAAATTGTTATGTCCCCATATTCTGATGCAAAGATTTACAAAGTAAAACGGTTTCTGTGAAAAAAAAAAAAAATCCCGTAGAAATCTTTGACTTTTTCTATTCATCTACCGGTGTGTAAAAACATTCAATCTTCCTTGATACAGTCCATGTGTAAAGGTAGCACAACTGGACAAACAACACAAAGCTAGTCTGTAAAAAAAAAGGCACTACACAAACACCCAAAAAACAACACTTTTAAACCTAACTTTAAAGTTTGTACAAGGTTATTCTCTGGAAAAGATGTCTCTTGGCTGCACATATTCAGCGTCACTCAGCCAAAAGTACTCTGTAGTGTCACATATGTAGGTCAAATTTGTGAAATCTATTTGGATATACAGCACATGTGGATTCTGTTACCAATAGCTGTAGAGGTTAACTGCAAAAAGTAGAGAGTGTGTGGAGATTTTGTTTGTGTTAGGTTTTTTAGTTTTTGTTCATGGAACAATCTGAGCTCACCAGACATGGATACATTGACAATTTTAATAACATTTTTAAAATCTCTTCCACAAAGTGTATTGCTCTTACAGTGAAATGATCTATATATCAAACAAAAACTTATTAATTAACAAAAACCCAAAACAAAAACAGAAAAAACATTGTATCTACTCTTTTTCCATGTTACTTTATGTACTCACAGTGAATAGGCCTTGAACCGCTCTGCAACATTGTCGTACATGCTGCTCTGCCGGGCCTCAAAGGCCATGGAGCGGTACAGCTTACAGGCCACAATAGCTCGTGCCAATGCCTCTTCTCCATGTTGCCACAGGAACAATGCCATCTGCTGCCGTTGTTGAAGAATGGCCCACACGAACAGGTCATTNGAAGCTTTATCAAATTCTGGACTCAGCGTCATCTCTCGACTATTTCCAGTTGATGCCTCTTGCTCCTAAATTGGCATGTTTGAGGTATGACATAAGAATGAAAAAGAGAACAGGGATAAAGGAAAGAGACCCCACTCAAAAGTCCTAAGATAAAATGAAAGACAGGTGAGCAAATAAAGATGTAACAGTTTATACTGTAATAATGAAACATCTGCCTAGGGTATCAGTGGTATGAGAATGTCTCCCAAAACATATCATATAAAATTTTTGATTGTATAATTTTGTTTTTTTTACCATTATTACTTTAAAGCATATACCTTAACTTATGTGAATGCACATAATCCATTCTTGAAAAACAACTTATCACCAACCTTGCGTTTGTAGGGCTGGGCAGTCCTAAAGAAAGGCAGGTCCTGGAGACTGCTGCTGCTCTTTGAGTTTGGTCTCAATCCTCGTTTCTGTTTCGATGAGGGTAGACTGTCTCGTCTACCTTCCTGCAAACAACAAGGAGAATGCGTTATATATGAAAAAAGTCAGTTTAAGTCAAACACAAATTCAAAACAAAAGAAAACACACATAAAAAGAATCAAACAAAAAAAATAAACAAGTTCTAACTGTCAATGCTCACTTTGTCCTGCATGCGAATGTACGCAGCTCTGAACTGTTTCCTTGTGTAGGTGCTGCGGTATGCTCCTCCAATGAGGTATTCCAGCAACAAACCCATGTCAATAAGTGACAGATGGTAACCTATGGGAAGAGAAGTCTACCCATACACATAAACACACATAAATATATGTGTAAATACACATGTACAATACAGATCTGTAATTTGCTGAGATAGAGAGATATCTCTCTCTCTCATATATACAGTGGTATGAAAAAGTTTGAGCACCCCTGATAATTTTCAAGATTTTCTTTTATAAATCATTAGTTTCTTGGATCAGCAATTTGAGTTAAATATATCATATTGTAGACGGACACAGTGATATTTGAGAAGTGAAATGAAGTTTATAGGATTAACAGAAAGTGTACAATAATCATTTAAACAAAATTAGGCAGGAGCCCAAACTTTTTCATACCACTGTATATATTCAATGAGCATAAATTTTTACTAAATATAGCCTGGAAAACACAATCATATAAAAACATAACACCATGTAACACTAAAATTGAATATCTATATGAATACATCCATCTGTATAGTCACTACTCACCTGTTTTGCATCTTCAACAAGGTGGTGCAGGAAGCGCTGAGTCTGCCCCTGTGGCTGGAGAAAGAGATTTAGACTTTTCACAAAGATCAAAGAAGTAAACAGAAAAAACAAACTTTGAAATCAGAGAGAAAAAGCTAAATCAGCGATTGCTTTCTGATACATTTGCACACTAAAACAGACAGAGCAGCTCTGCAGATGGTAACATGCTTCTTAAAGGAACTTATTATTCGAGAGAAACATGAATAATTAATATCTTACAATAGTCAACAGATAAAGGCAATGTGTGAATTTGTGACAAAGAGCTCTGTGATTTCAGAAGCATCCAAAAACAACAACTGGGAAAATACTCCTGATGCAGTTGACCACAAAACACACTGAGTTCTGCTGCAAACCCTTACAGTGCATGACTGTGATTTTGATCAAAGCTGCTGTTTAGAATTTTTTGTTTTAAAAGACACAAACAAAACAACTAGATTGTTGCTGTTTGGATAACAAAGCCTTAGCTCAGGGAGAATAGTACGGCTAAGCAAACAATAGTGGTGTTGTGTGGTGTAATAGAAAATATCTTTGAATAAAGTTTTTTATTATTATTCCTGATCAATGGGAATAAAATCAGAGGAAGAGTATCATAAGCATTATTGATAAATATATTATCATAATCACTGTGTTGTAAAGCTCCTCAAGGCGATCCACAGTGAGGAAGCGGTTCATTGTCATCCCGTTGTCGATGAGCATTTTGACGAAACTGACACGGTCCATCACTAGAGCGTCCAACATGGCTTGTTCCAAGGTGCCAACCTACACATGACATACAATATAATTATAGTTAAAATCATCACTTATAATGATCATGTAATTAAAGCCAACTTCCAGCTATAATTCTCTTTCCTAGTTTTACCTGCCAGTGCTGTCCACTAATCAGAACATCATTTTGTGCAATGTCAGCCCTGTCCCATGCCAGAGCCATACTCAGCTGCTCTGCTGGACTCGCCTTGGTGCCTGTTTTTAATTCAGTGCAAAAATAAAGAAATTATTTCTCTGCATTAAAACACTTCCCTGGCTGAAATTGTGACTTATTTTGGCAAGAAAAGCCTAAATCTAATATATATGATGATTAAAGCAAGCCATTAATCAGACAGTCTAGTAGAAATGTAGCGAGTGTTAAAGTTTTGATACTGTTAATGACACGTCAAATTGTCTGTAAGGAAGAATGTCTAAATGAAAACACAAAGTAGAAATGTACCTTTGAGTGTCGTAGTCAAAATAGCCACATCTGGTGCCAGTTGATCCTCTGACTCTGAGTCAAAGATGGTTATCTGTTGTTCAAAGATACACTGATTGAGTAGTTTGTCTTCAGTTGCAAGACACGTAATCCCAAATGCAGCTTTACTCACAGACTCTCTGTGATCCATACATTGCAAGAGGAGACTGTAAAGGTTAGTAGCTTCTGTCCTCTCAACTCCAAACACATGCCTGATCCTGTCAAGGAAGTCCTCCTTGATGTCAGCCTCCAACTGCCTAAAATAAGAGTATGCATTTCAATTAGGGGTCACCAACCTTTTTGAAACTAAGAGCTAGTTCAAGGATACTTATCAATACGAAGGGCTACTTGCTTTATCAAACTTCAATAAAACAGGGTTAATCTTTAATGCTATTTCATATTCACTTATTAAAAGCACTGCTCGATCAACTGTTAATTCTAACATTTCCTTGTAATAAATATCAAATTGATATATCATAATAGAAAACCTGTTTCAAAATTAAACATTTCTAAATTTTGAATTCACTTAATTTGTTCCATTGTCAAATGATCACTTCTGTAACATTAGAAATAGAGTTCAGTTGCTCATTAACATCTTCAAAACAAGTCCCATGTCTACTAAACTACAACCACTGTCACACTTCTAACAAATCACAAACTATGCCCCATGTTTGTAGAAATTTTCATTCAGAACATCCTGGTCACTGTGAAACTTATACATTTGTTTTTCTTTTCCTCTTTTCTGCCCTGTTCTGGGGTTAAATACTTCACCTAGCTCTCCATGTAAGCTGCGCCCGCTTGCCATCCCAGGAACGAGTGAGGCAGAGCTGAGTTTTTACCCGACAGAGTTCATATATATATGTATCATTAAATCTTTTGTTATTTTTCTTACATCTATTCAAAACTGGCATTTTCAAGACTATATAAATGCATTCAAAAAGAAAAACAATACAGTTAAAGAGTAGACATCTCAAACATTGATGACTTATGCTATTTTAAGAACATAATAGCCGCAGGCAACTCATATGGTCCCTGCAGGCAACTGGGTGCACGCAGGCGCCATGTTGGCTACCCCTGATTTAAAGTCACTTTTTGTAAGGATTAAGGTTTCCTTGTCCAACACATGAGAAAGCTCTACAATTCCTGACTAGATTTTTCATTTCACTCAGGAAGTCATTACAGTACATTATTGAGGATAAAGACAACATAACTTCTATTTGACTTTAAATTTTACACCTTCCTTTGGTTTGGTTTGCTCCTACATTGCACTTTAAGTAAGATGATCAAACTATCTGAACAATGCTATGCAGTAAGAACTGATTACTAGGGGCAATATTCCCCAAAACTACCGCTGACCAAAAAAAAAAAGCAGGAAGAACAAAAAAAAACTAAATCTGGGTCATCAAATGGCCAGAGCCAAAACCAGAAATCCCTCCCCCTCAGCAGGCTCATTCACCACAATTAAACAATGAAGCAACACCAAAATTATGCAGCCATTGGGTTCTTTTAGTGTTAAAACCTAATGCACAAGTATTACAAGAATATATCCAATATAAGCAGCAGGTGATGCAGCGAGCTATCAAAAATGTTTATCTACAATGCGCTCTATGTCACTTCCTCACGGTGGTTCACTGGATAGTCTGTTAGCTTTCACACTGCAAGAGAACTGTACCAGGATTCCTTTGCAAGTGCACTGACACCCCTGGTTTTCAGGCGGACCAGATTTTGCTTCTTTTGTCTACACCAGGCTCCTCCAAACAAACTGTACTATCCGTGGTAGAGGATCAGGGTTCATTTTAAGCAGATCTAACAGCGCCAGTGTGAATGTGCCCTAAGAAGCTAAACATGAAATTCAGTTGGTTTAACTTTATACAACCAGTTGAAGTCTTTAAGATATGCCTAAGATCCCCTAAAAGACTTACCTATCATTAGCAGTCTGCTTGTGTAAGAAGGCAAGCAGGTCTGCAGCTCTGCCCGATCCCTCAAACACAAAGACCGGCACAGGGGGCACATTACTAACATAGTCCAACACTGTAGACACAATGGCTGGACCTCCCTCCACCACTAGACACACCACAGGCACTCTTTGGTTCAGTCCTGCAAAGAAGGGTGAAGAGAGCACTGAAACATCATTCACATCATGTCTCTGTGCTTTTTGTATATATTGCATAAACACACCGACTCACGAGGGTGTATCTTCTGCAGCTGGATGTGTTTCTCCAGTTTCCTCCTTAGGCCTTGCTGACAGCCATGTTTTCCCAGTGTACCATCATCCACCAACAGAAAGTGGGAGTGGAAACCATTAAGACAAGCCCTCTTGCTCAAAGGGTTCCCCAGCGGTTGGTAGGGCCTGAACACCTGAAGCATTGTTGAGTTAATGTCCCACTGAGAGCCAATATTCATATAAAAAAACAAAGCTCTAAGTATATTGAAGATGTGTTTATGGTGTTGCTCTGGTGCAATCTCATTAAGAAAGAAGCATAATTTGTTTAGGGTTTTTTTTTTAAAACTTTTTTTTTTACAAAAAGAAGCATAATTTGAGTACTGACATCTCTGCCTATGAGGTCCATGTTGTTGTCAATCGCTCCCCACGGTGTGAGGCCAACTGTGTTTCTCTTCCTTAGGTCATGGCCTCCGAATATTTTCACTGCCTCACCTACATACTTGGACACACCTAGAGTATGTAAAGAGTAGGCGAGGGCATAGCAAATACATGTCATTGTGTTATTGCGTTCACTCAACCCAAAAAAGATCAAACAAGAGTTAACATTGCAACTCACAATCAAAACTACAAACTTGGCACAAAAAGTAAGTAAATTTGTGTCTGGTTGATGAATTTCTCCCCTTTATTAATACCAACTGGTGTTGAATTAGACATTATTGGAAAGCCTGATTCACCACCTTTATAACGAGATATAACTTGTAAGAATCGAACATTTATGGAATGAGCAACACAGCTAAATGTGAGGGCAGACGGACATATAAAAATTAGATTCTGGAGCTAGTGGCGATTCCATATTTCCAGAATCTGGAACCTTACTCCATCTTCCAGGATGACACCATTGTCCCCCAGAGAGATCATCACACACTGTCTCCAGAATTAGGGTGTGGAGAAGATGGAATGGTCTGCCATGAGTCCACACCTCAACCCAACTGAGCACTTGTGGGATCAGCCCGGGCATCCTAGAACGTTCAACACAACTATGCCGGTTGACCTTCATCAACTCCCGATTGTGGAAGGATGTCATCCCACAACAAGATGTGTCTGGGCAAGGGGGCCACCAAGCTGTTGTGGCTGCATATAAGATCTTGAAAAAAAAATTCCCCACGAAGGACGTGGCACATTTTTGGGGGAGCACTACCCACTCGTTTAGCTGTCGCTCATTCCACAGATGTACAATACTAAATGGTTATACTTGGTTGAAAAGATGACTAATTTTGAGGTTGATTTTATACAATGTGTTAGATATGATGTGAACAATTCAATTTGCTGCTCTGTTAACATGACTTGCACTTAAATATAATTGTTGTCATTGCAGAGTTGTCTCACTCTTACTCGGGATAATAAAGAGACAGGTCAGTGTGTACCAGATAAAAGGAGAACAATGTGCAGACAGCTGATGATATATTACTGACAATTGTTTGTGTGAATACTGAGACCTTTATTTCTTTGTGGTATAAAAAGTTGTGACAGAAAGAAGATTCCTCTGTGGTGGTGCGTGGCGCAGTGGGTTGGGCGCCCGCCACATGTGTGGAGGCTGTAGATCCTCACCTGCAGTTGTGGTCCTGGTT
>JAPMNP010646686.1:0-11536 GCA_029874935.1 Atherina boyeri | reverse complement strand
ATCTCCAGACATCAACAACACTCTGGATAACTAGGAAATGAGGCCCTATGTCTAAAATCCCGAACTATCCCTTTAATGTTCCAGAACAGCAGCCCATAAACGTCCATAACGTTCTTTGCATTGTATTTGTGGTAAAGACAAGTGCCGTCACTGGGGCTCTCATGCCATGACAGAAAGTTTTCAGGAAGCATTCACTTAAGCAGGACATGGCAACACAGATCTTAACAAGCGCCAGAAGACAACAGACTTTCCTAGCCACAGAGTCCCAGCCTGGTTGCAGAGGAAGCTCCTGCTGATGACAGACAAAGGAAAATCTCTGCCCAGACATCAAGACAAACAAGATAATTATCTCATACAGACACATGCACAAACACATGCAGACACATGGGCTCATAGGCCTATTTCACATACGCAATGGTATACCGTATCAGCACATGCAAGCATGCAAATGTGTCATCGATCCACGTTCATGTGTATCCTTTAAGACAAAACAGATGCACACATCCTGCTCTCCTGCTTAATGACGGGCTACGAGAGGGGTGGGTGTGTACTGCGGTGAAAACTCATAAGCTGCTGAAAAATGTTGTTTACAGTTTTCACTGGTTTGAGTTTAAACTGTCATCCAGTGGGCTCAGGCTCCGAGAGGAGTTACACAACACAGACAGTCCATCTTTTATTGTAACACTAGATGATATGTCTACACAATATAATGTTTGATGAGCACACTTCCTGTGGGATTCACTGAGTAAATGGCTCAAGATAAACATCCATACAGCTGTACTGTGGATGTTCTGTAATAACCTCGCCGTTAGCTGTAGACTAAATAAACTTTAATGTGTCTTCATGGCATGTTTCCAGCCAGAGTATTGGCTATCTAAAGAGCTGCTTATCATCTGGAACTCTTCAAAAAGGAAAAAAGGAGCAAAAACCATGTAGACGGGCAGTCATTTTCACATGCTTTAGACTTAAAGGACATGTTCGGTATTTTCTACTTAAAGCCTTGTTTACAGATTATTTATGATGAAATAGAACGATTTCAGGCGTTTTAGCCTTCGTTGTAAAACTGTGGTCGTGGACCTTTTTTTCCAAAACGGAGTTGGACAAAAACTACGATAAACTCTGTTGGAAAGCATCTTTTGCAGCAACTTTTGTGTGAACATATCAGTGAACACCCCTGACCACTCGGTGAGTTTCATGTCTTTGTATATGAAAGTTTAATGCGTTTTAGAAAGGATTGTTGCAGTGCACCTATGCAGCCATTGTGGAGGTGCGGGTGTGCTACCATAGAAACTGAAAAAGCTCGGGCCAGCAGCATGTGTCCAAATTTTAATCAAAATCGTTCTATTTCATCATAAACAATCTGAAAACAGGGCTTTAAGTGTAAAATACCAAACTTGTCCTTTAATCTGTTCAGCATAGCACCAAACTAGTTACTAGTTTACATCCAAGCTTAGATTCAGTACGAAGAAATTGTACCCAACATAGTTGGAAGTTCAGTGAGTGCAATTAGTAGCAGTCTTGTTCTATTTTGCAAATGCCACTCAGGTGGCAGCCGCCACTTAGAGACTGTCAATCTACCAGACACCTCACAATCCCAATGAGGAAACTAAACTCACTCTGCCAATAATGTTTTTCACGTAGAAGTGTCAATCAAAGCAGCAGCGTCGAGCGGAGGTGAACATACATTCTTGTATTCTTTAGCTGCTCTCGATTCACTCACACCTTTATGACTCTCTCAAAACAGTCTAGACAGCTCCCCTTCTATGAAAGGCAGACATTACCAACCCCCCTATCCTCATCATCCTTTACTTTCAGCACCTTTGATACCCCCCCATCCTACTCCTCTACATGATAAGTTGCACAATAAAAAATACATCTGAGCTTTTAATGGTGCTTCCACTAAAAGAAATGTAGAGTCACAAGGTTTTGTTTAGTCAGCAACAATACGTTTCCCTTCACTCATAAGTGGCTGTGACATTAGGAATGCTGTGGCTGTTTCACTCGGAGGGGATTTGACCAGGTAAAACTTCCTGTATATGAATGCTTATATTAATAATGAAAAAAAACTTCATTCCTGAGATGTGAATGTAACCTCCCTGCGGCTGGATTTATTTCAAAGACCAAATAAGTTTGAGCTGAGTGGAGCTTCTGGTTGCCTACTGTATGGTTGTCAGTGGAGGGTTACCTGCTGCTTCCTGGCACTGGCTGCGGTTGATGTAGGCGAAGTGGTGGTGGCAACTCTGAGACTCACACATACAGCCCTCAGCGGTCAGGTTACACCCGGAGAACATGCACGCCGGGTTGGACGGTCCCACATACTTCTCTCTGTGTCTTTCTTTGTGCTCGTGCCTCCGACCATCTGAAATCCAGCAGCGGATGCACAGACCACAGTCATCAATGAGTCACAGACAACGGCAGCACTCGAGGGTGAGTGCAAAAGCACTACACATAGCCGTAGCCCGTGTGTCATCACTATAATATGCAAGTAGTATTAGTCACCTCAGCCACATTTGTTATAGATTAGCTCTTCTCTATGAGCAGCATTATAGCCTCAAACTCTGATTCATCTCTCTTGTGTGTCTCTGTGATTTTTTTAACATAGAAAAAGATGTAAAAGTAGAGCCCACCTGACTTACTGGCCTTCATACAGGTTTCTTGGTCTGGGTAGGTGAAGGAGCCCAAGCAGGAGTGATGGGCGTTGCAGACACACTGGCCTCCTGCTCTGTCACAGCCCGTCATCAGAGGACAGCGCTCATCTTCAAGACCTGCATCTGGATGGTCAGGAAGTACTGTGGGGCACAGCAACAAGAACAAAGTTTATTAGGATTGGACTTGTTTGTCCATTTTATAAAACATTTACATAAACCACCTTAAAAACGGAAATAAAGAAAAGTGATGATTGTTACAAGTTAAAATATGAGAAAAAAGGAGGAAAAATGTGCCAGGAATCAACACTTGCACTGCACAACAAACACTAAAGTGACCAGTTTAATGCTGGGATGCAATCCCTCCTCCCTTCTCCTTGTGCCACACTACTACGACTACTGAGCCCATTTGTTTGCTTTTGTTCCACAGCATGGGGCCCTCCCAGGGTCTCCATCTTTGCAGGCTGCAGCAACGCCTCCTCTGAACTGAGGCCATTTGCACCATACCCACATATTGTTGCTTCACCCAATGAGCCTTACCCGGGATGGCATCCCTCGGCTCATCCCCATTTGGATGAAATTTGAACGATACGAAGGAATGTCACACTGGAGCCGTGTGAGCTGAATATCCACCAAAATCCTGGGATTATAGGGCCCCCAACATCCACATTACCCTTAGTGTTCCCTTCACATTCATCCATGAATAAACACACATATATACCCCCAAATTACCCTCCTTCATTGCTATCCAAGAGTAATAAGAGTGGCAGCAGAGTAAACAGGATGAGACAAACTGTAACACAGACTATCCCCTTCCCAGGCATTTAGCTCCCAGGCCTCAAATCAACAGCGTGGAAGCGTGACTGCAGCTTGTCAAAATACTCTGGCTTTCTTCTCCAAATAGCAACACACCGGAACAATGCACCAGAGGAAGAGGTGTCAAAGGTTTAACCACCCAACACAAACATGACCTTTTCAGGGTGCGTCTACCAGACTACTGTAGAGACCCTACCTGGAAAATGAGAGCACTTCCCTCAGCGAGGGGTCAGGAAAAAAAATGAGGCGACTCAAAGTGAAAGAAATGCAATGCCATGGCTTTGCTTTTAAATGCCACAGCTGATAATAAAACCCATACGCAGATAGATATTAATCTCAAACAGATGAGAATGTGACATCTCTTGCTGTGATAATAAAAAAAATGCTGAAGTGAATCAGCAGGGTTGCAACAGAAAAACATTCTTGTAAATGCTTAAAGCAGATTTTGTTGATGAGTGCTGCGCTTACAAGCACTACAGTAAACACTGGCCAGTGGGAGCGGTGAAGGTAATGTTACCTTTAACCTGAGCCAGCCGGCGCTTTTAATAGCTCTCCCAGACGGCCAGTGAAGTGCTGGATACACAAGCAGCCTTTTTAAAAAAAAAAAAAACCCAACCAAAACGTTCTCTCTGATTTCCTTTCACCCTAAAATGATCCTCACCTCCACATTTTTTCCATCCTCAGGCTTTCCTGTGCCTCCGAGGGTATTCTAATTTGAGACAGTGGCAGCGCTTGTCTGTGAGGTGCTATAGCTGGCATGTAGGGAAGGAGGTAGGAGTCAAAACAATCAATGAAAGGTTGGGCAGTGAAAACACTGCAACTAATTTTAGCTTGACCCCTCCACCCCCGTGAGGTCCATTTATTCTAAGCAGCCTCAGCCTAGAACCGTTTGAACTGACCCAAGTCTGTCATGGTCCCTCTTGGTTATCTGCTATCCGGTCTGGCATGAGTCTAGCCAAAGTCTGAGGCTTCATCGCAGGGGGATTCCTCTCTCGGCCATTGACACTGCTTGTCTTGGCATCCTGAGCCTGGATGGGAAAGCTGACCTCTAGAGGCCCTAAGGCTGATAGCGAGCTTAAAAGGAAGTCTTTGAAACGTTAGATAATACCAGAGGAAGGGAGATGTAGAAGCCATGTGAAGGAGTGCAGCGGACATAGCGTCCCCGCAAGACAGGCATTCTGTTACATGGTATGTTAAGTATCTCTGGAGCTTAAAAGGTACTTGGCTTGAGAGGACTGTCACAAGAAAAACAGTCAGAGCTTTAAAACAAATGATTACGTTAGGAATCACTTTTTAACCAACTGCTAGTCTAATCACTGAGGCTTCAATGATTAGGTGAACCTGCTAAATGATGTCTCCGCAGCGCAGGTGCATGCTGACAAAGCTGCAACATTAGGGCTCATTTTTTCACATGTTCTTTTAAGTTTAAATGATAAAATGTCAGGATAATAACTGATTCCAATATTGTTTTTTTGGAAAGCTAGAACCATTTCTCGGAGTTTGCACAATCGTTAAACCTTCAGGAATAGTAAGATTTACTGACAAAACTTTTGGGGAGGAAATTTAAAAGGGAGAGATTAAAAATGAACTCCATGCACATTTAGACTTCTTTGGGAGATACTGTACATGACATTTCCAGGCAGGGAAAATTGGAGTATGATGGTTCTCTCTCTTGACAACGGAAGGCCAAACAACACCACACCAAGGTATCTCGCTCGCTCGTATAATATGCAAAGTGTCACCTGCACTATAAAACTGCCTCCACACCAGAAAATTTTGACCACCCACTAAATCAAACTGTGCAGAAAAACAGGGGGATCAGAAAAGCGGAAACATTTACCCCCTACTCTTGATTGCAGGCCTAATCACTTTAAGACCCTTGGAGCTTGAGGAGGGAAATCTGGGATCAGCCTCCAGCAGCCTGCCAACCATGGGCCCAAAAAACACACTGGGAGGTGTTGATTTACCCCCACCTAGACCCTTTGGGATATTGAGGCAGTGTGTGTGTATGTGTGTCTGATTTAGGGGGTCAGCAGCAGGACCAGAGGCATGACTCAGTCAGAGGAGCCATTAGGTCTCCCGCTCATTCCAAAGCTGTTAAGTTGCAGAGATGTCCTCCAGACGCCTGCGCAAGAGGTGTAATCAGCACACCGTGTCTCCTGGGAACACCTGAGGGATGGAGAACCATGAAAAGCCCTATTAGAGCCCTGACTTGGACCACCCTACAGAGAAACGATGGAAGTGTAGGGTCAGGAGATCCAGACCCCCATCGAGAGCTGCTTACTCTCTCCTACAGTCCTGTCAGTCCTCTTCAATCATCCAGAAAGAAACTGAACAGAGTGCAGGTGGCATGGCTATAGGGGGTCTTTCCACTAGTTATTTGTACTTCAGGGGAAAGCCATCACTACCGGCTTCAATCACAGAGAGGAACCTAAGACCCTGCGCACGTCTCGGAAGCTGAGAAAGTTGCTCAAATTGTGCGTAAAATGACCACATCCACCCTTTGAAAGCCTAGCTCTGCATGGTAGGAATAACACAGTGTAGCATTGTCGAGTCACAGAACTGCACATAAAGAACTGAAATTGTGTTGTCAGACTATTAGAAGGCATTCTGAAGTACACATGCCAACCTGTAATACAGGTGAAAACAATGTTTTGAAAAAAAACACAAAAAAGGGGCAGCTTGCTTATCAAATGTCAAACATCAAATGTGAAGTGATCCACAAGTTTACCTTCTTGCAGACTCCCTCTGTCGTGTCTCTTTCGTCTAATCTTTGCTCTACACTAAATGTTTTATAAGTAAAAAGAACAGAACCTGCTACCAGTGGAACTGGAACCTTGAGCCAAATCATCTCTGCCAGATGAATTGTCATGCCTCTCAGCAAAGAGTCAATGAGGCTTTGAGGAGAAGTAAGCTGCTGAACATGACTCCTCTCCTGGCAGTCAAGAGCCCCCTTCAGACCTGGGGAGCTGATCCAGGCAGCCAGAGACAAGTTTAACACTGACATAGCCACTGCAATCAGGGCAAAACCGAGATTTGAAGGGGACGGACGCTCATGCACAGCATCTACACGTTTTTCCCCCCTATGAAACATCGGTTTAGCCCTTTTCAATAATGTTAAAACCAAAGAGTTGCACTCACCTTTACAAACTCCAACTTCAGGGATGGTGGCAGCTCCGGTTTTGTTCACAGAGGCGCAGGTCAATCCCAGGGTGCAGTAGCCGTGCGCCCAGTCCTGGCCGCCGCAGGGTTCCCACTCCAGCCGGGTGCACTGATCGCAGCATCCGCATGGATCCCGAGCCAAAGTCCGGCCACCTTCGCAGCCGTGCGGCTTGACAAGGGGACAAGTCCGGAGGTTACAAGGCGTGCACTCGTGTGCCGAGAGCGCCCGCACCAGAAAGAGGACATTCAATAACACCACGGAGCATTTGCTGATCATGTTTCCAAACCTCCTTTAGTAAGTTTTCCCAGAGAAAACGACCCGCTTCTGTCAGATGATAAACCACCTGAACTCACCGCGGTTTCTTTCCTTTCTTTTTTTTTTTACGTCACTAAGACGTCCACAATCTCCAAAGTTGTCAAAGTCTTCTGTGAAAGTTTTGTAAAAGCGTCTCTCCTTGCTGTTTCTACCACAGGAGCTCCCTTCAAAACGGCAAAAGGGACCACGAGACAGAATAGGAAGGTGCGGGTGCGTTTGTAAGTGGCAGCGATATCCAAAGACGAAGCTTCAGCGTGAGCAGGTAGACGCGCGTCCCGGGCGCCTCATCCGATCAAATCCACGTAGAAATCCAACATCGAGATCGCATTCGTCCGCTGGGGCCCGCTGCTACTGACAGCCACACACAAAAACGCAATCTGAGTCTTAAATTGACATACAGGCATATAGAAATTAGCGGTGCACCCCTCCCCCTGACTGACGCAGGCTCCAACCAGTCAGAAGGAAAGAAAGGAGGGAGGATTTGAACCGATTTATCCGTGTCCGAGAACTTGCCTCAGTGCTGCTCAGTGATGTAACTTTGAATGTTACAAATGTAACTCCCCTCTTTTGTACTTTTTACTCTGTTTTGAGGGAGGTGTTCTTTTATTTCTGTTTAAATCACACTGAATGCTCTGAATGGCATTAAAGTTGTTGATCATTTTATTTTACAGACCAAATTTACAGTAATGATCTTGTCTCTTCTCTTTTAATTAAAAAAAATCCTCATTTGTCTGTCAAAGCTTTATAATTAAACTTATCTGGCTATATCAAGGCTATTTGTCATTCCACAACTTCACCGTGTGGAGGAGTGTGAATGTGTGCTTACTGAGTGTTTGTAGGTGTCTGATTGTGTATACAGATGGCTGCACTAAGGTAAAAGGTCATGTGATATTTGTTTAAGTGGTGTTTATATGCTTGCATCGACACATGGATGGTCTGTATGTGTGTGAGCACAGCTGGATGTTGACTGTTTAGTGTTACACACTCATAATGAAATAGATCTGTTTTCCAAAGGCTATCCAATCTGATGATATTTGCTGCCAGTGCAAATGTTCCCTCTCAAAGCCCCAATCAGATGGGATGATTTCTTTCCCCCACTATGTCAGCGCACAACAGCACCTCCTTCATTTGCAACATCTGCCTGGAGCCACTCTCTCCAACACAAACACAACATACAGGAAACCAGCCCCGTAGCACGCATAATCAGCCTTCGCAACACAAATCAGCTCTTGTCCTCTGACTCCCTCCACCCTCCCTCTCTGCATCCCCTGCTTGAGGCACTCGACCGCTGGCTGGACACCCATGCAAGCTGATGACAGATCAGACCAGGACCGTGGAGAGCCCAAGTTTCCAAGCACTTGCAGAGAATGGGGCCAGATGGCAACACTCACAGGACCCTCATTCTGCTATCATGGATTAGGAGATGGATTTTTTTGCCAGCTGAAAAGGTCACAGCAGCACCTTTTGATTCTCCCTGCATCTGTTTGTCAATGTGAACGCTCTATGAAAGCAAATGAGGGGCAAGTGAATACTACGGTGACTGCACTGATCTGCAATACACCCTACTGAGATTCTCTCTGAGCATGTGCTCCATATCAGATATGTCAGACTTTAATCGACCAATCAATCAGATTATTCATTATTTTGAGTGTGTATGAACCTTTTGTGCCATTTGTTGTTGCAATTCGGGTTTACTCCAACTTAATTTTTCTCTTCTGTGTGCCTCTGAGGATTGCCAGCTTGCTTTCCGCCCGAGGCAGGAGGGTGTTCTTTTCTTGTGTTTCTCAGCAGGTGTAGCAGTTGGCTGCTTGGCGTATCTCTGTTTTCTTTCTCTCCACTCTCTCTTTCACTTTCAATTCCTGTCCACTTTCTATCTTGTCTTAACTTTCTCTTTCTCTGTCAGGTCGGGCAATATTATGTAAAGTTAATTTACAAGTGTGTATATATAGTGTATATATAAGTGTGGCAGGGTGAAGTAGAGGGCCCAGGGGGGTTTGAACCCTAGACTCCTGGGTGAAAGTCATGCGTGCTAACCAGTCGACCAAAGGGATATCGCTGTGGTCAAGTAGCCAGGGCGCATGATCAATTTGAGGCATAGTGACAGGACCGTCAACTGTCACACAAGCATCAAAAATAAGATGAAAAGTTCCCACTTACCCGCACAAATGTCTATAAGAAGTCCTTCATTCCTACTGCCATCACTAAGTTGAATGTTTTAAAACCAGCATCTTAACTGCGGCCTGTGTTCATTGTTGTTGTCTGGTTTATTGTTGTTTGTGAATTGTAGTGAGTGTATTTATAAATCTATATATTGTTGTTGAGCCTGTCGAAGACAAATTTTTGTCACTTGTGACAGACAATAAAGTTTTTTCTCATCTTAACTTCAATAAAATAAACTTAACTTAGATTATCAAGAGGAGCCTTATCATTCATAAAGCTCCTCTTGGCAAAGCAAATCTGCTCGGCACAGCGTAGCGGACAGATCATCATTCTGCTTGCTACGATGCTGGACAGAACAAGAGGAAAAAAAAAAAAAAAGATAAAAAAGATTATTCATAATTTTGGTGTTGTTTTTATTGTCCGTCTCTAATTGCATATGTCTGAGTACTTGTAGTTGTGCGACACCATGTTCCTGGGTGTTGGTAGACTCTTAATGGAGCATTAATGGAGAGGGGAAAAGGCGGGGCACTGGATGGTGTTTTACAAGACTTGAATAAATCTAGTGTGTGAGTGTGTGTGTGTGTGTGTGTGTGCTAATGATGTTCTGAGTCACAGATCTCTGAGAAAATACAGGCCATCAGCTTCCTTCATGTTCACATTCTAGTCCCTGGAGTGGGGACATTGCTTCAGGTGACCTAATCATCCCTGGCTCAGGATGTGGGATGTATCCCACAGATTAGATGGCTTCAGATTCTACCTGACACTCCTGTTGCCTCTCATCGCTGTGCTGCTGTGGAAGTGTCAGGCTTGTGGTAGGGATGTGTTTCCAGGGATATAGATGAGTGTGAGTGATGGTTATAGCGGTGAACTACCTTGCAGCAGCAATACAAGGCTCATGGCTCTGCAGGGCTGAATGTAAAGTGTGACATGGAGTGTTGAATACATGTCGAGTGGACAGCATGTGGCACACCTGATTACAAGACTCCGGGATGTGCTCAGGGGTTTTTCCCTCCCAAGTATCAGCAAACCATGCTTCCTATCAACGGCGTTTAACTTATCTTTGCATGAACGCATGCTAATGGGGCTGAACTATGCTTTTCTTACCCAGGCCAAAGGGTGAGGGGTGGGGGTGGGGGTGAGAAGTGGAGACATAATGGCAATGTATACTGACAGCTGAAAGAGTTTCAAAGAATTTTAAGACATCTGCTAAATGACAGAAATATGGAGTGTGTGGATGCTAAGTAACATATACACTAATGAATTCACTTTTCAAATACAGAGCAGACTTAATCTCTGTTTTATATAAGCAATGAAAGAGAAAAACAGTGAGGGACATGACAAAGAACTATGAACAAATACAATTTCTTGGAGAATGAAATGAAATACGAATGTATTGAGATGATAAGTAATCAAGAAATATGATCTCTGTTCTTCTGCATCAATAACATCCAAAGAGATTCTTCATTATTTTGGACTGTGACAGACTTGTAGGTAAAATTCACAAAAAAAAAGACAGCATGATTTCCTTGTGTAAGCAGCTCACTTGTTGTTATACAGTATGGCATTTCTCCTCTCATTGTCTCCTTTTCTTCTGCCACTGTTTTCTCTTTGTCTCTGTGAGGTCTGGTCCAGTGGTTGGGTGTCTTGCAGGGACGATAATGATATGTTTTGACACCGTCAGGTCTCCTGCGGTCTTCCTCTCTCTCTCTGTCCTACAATAACCTCTGAATTGTAACAGCAGCGGAGTGGCACTACGGAGGTGCACAATCTGCTCGTCTATGGCTCTGAGCGCCGCTGCTCTAGCTTTAAAGGGTTCAGTGAGGTCAAACAGTCCTAAGGGTCCGATACGCACCTTAAGCTTTGTAGTCTGTGAAATGGCTGTTTTCTGCGAGCAGTACATAAATTTAGTGAGTGGTACATCATGAGCATTGACATGTAAATCACTAATGTATGAGATTACATGTCTCTTCACTTATTTTCTTTTAAAGATTTGACTGGAAAAGTGCAGGAGGAGTCATCAGCATGTTTTAACCATAGTGGGATGAGCTTAAGGATGGTCATAAGGGTTTGCCAGCTGGTTGCTTCAGCACTTTGGTCCTGAAGTAATGGAACTGACTTTGGCGAGCCACTTTTTTCTCTGCAAGTGTAAAGTTTTGTCTTCTAAAATTAAACATCACTTCTACAAGATAGACTAACACTAACTCAGACCCTCATGGTTTCAAGATAGTTTTCCTGTTTTCCCGAAGCACCACCATGTTTTTATTATGTTTCTGGAACTTGAAAGTGTCATGGTGTGTGAGCATCTTGACACTTTGGATGGATTACCCACGTAATCAGATGCAGGCATTCATCTCCCCAGAGAAAGAAATGAAACACTTGAACTTTTCTTATTGCATTTGTTAACACATCATAACTTGAATATGAAAAATGCTTTAAT
>JAPMNP010646673.1:13054-23923 GCA_029874935.1 Atherina boyeri | reverse complement strand
GGTTTGGACTCGGTCAACTTAATGGAAGGGTAACATGTCTGAAAGGGACAAAGTAAATTGTGTCAAGAATTTAAAAAAAAAAACAGTCCAATTCAAACCAATCATGACGTAATTCAATGCTATTCACTTTCATTAAATTATGGTAGTAAAATAAATTTTCATCTGAATTAGACCACTTCATTATAAATTTGTTCATTTCATGCCAATTCATACAAATTATGCACTGTTAAGGAAATCAACTGAATGTATAAAATATTTTCTTCAATTCAATGCCCAGACCTGAACATGTATGAGGGGACAGTTAAGAGGGAAAAATCCCTTTTTACAGGAAAAAAAAAAACCTCTTGCAGAACCAGACACAAGAAAGACAGACAACTGCCACAAAAAGTTTGGGGGTTGATTCAAGATTTATTTCCTCTGTCTAGTCACAGAATTAACAGTTTGATTTTTACGTTCCTGGAATGTGCTGCATTTTCACTCTGCTGCCTCTCCATTTGATCCTTATTAATGATAATTCATGTGTTGCATTGCTAATATCAGACATTTGCTTTCACTGCAACAGGTTGATCACATCTATACAAAATATTGTTTGTTTTTTGTTAAGACTGCCACCTTAGTTGATGGTGCACATTTACAAAAGATAACAAATCTTAGATCACTACTATTACTACTACTAAAACATCAAGATATCATTTTTACAACCAGAATATTCCAAACCTCTGAATGTCAACTAACCCAACCAGCATGCTAATATGGCTATGATACGGTGAAGGCTAAAATATACAGGAGATTACTCCTGCTAGCAGCCATAACCCCTAGAACAAGGTTTATCTTCTGATTAATCTCTTTTTTGTTTGTTTGTTTGTTTGTTTGTTTGTTTGTTTGTTTATGTTTAAAAAAAGGAAGGAAAAAAACTATAACTTCGCAATTTATCTCTGGGATTTTTTTTTTCATTTCAATACAAACACATTCTCTGCAGGTTCATACCACAGTCTGCATTTTGGTGTGTTTTAATAAAGGTTTCAGACACCTGCTATCAAACCATGTATTTTGCTGTGGTCTGCCTGCTGTACGTGTGTGGTGGCTGAGGTCAGTAACCCAGCTCTGACCTTTCTGGGCCCATTTCTCTGATAGACATTTGTCCCTCTGCAGAGGGCTGTGTGTGGTGATAGATTATTGACTACCTGACCACCTCAGCAGCCCCATCACTCCTTACAGCTCAGGTCCCAAATACAGCTTCATATCACCACAAATAAGCCGGTAAAGTGAGCAACAGCATGATGAGCACATAGTATAAATGAAAATCTGATCAGTTTTTAAATTAAAAAATGTTCATTAAAATGTTTCACACATGGCAGAATTATACCATTTCTCGTAGTGATAATCAATTCAAACAAGGAAATTAATCATACTTTATGTACTCTGTGAAAGCAAGTGTAAACAGACAAAAAGTCCAAATCCTTTTCTTTAAAATGGGATGCAACTCTGATCTGTCCATGTGGAATTCGGGAGAAAGTAGGTCTTTACTCCATATTGTGTGTTTTGTGTTTTGGCACATTCTGGGGTTCTTAATTGTATGATAATTCATCTTGGAGCACTAATTTACCCCCTGCCAGTCGCTTTAAATGTTGGACCATTTTGTGAACCCACGCTCAGAATAAGAAATGAGCTGATGGCTCAAAGAAGTGTGTCTTCTAGCTAAGGAGCATATTTCTCTCTGTATTTTTTCAGCATTACAGCTCTGGGCATATGAGTGCCCATATGTGTTACGTTCTGATGGAAAGACACTTTTAATGGTTGATGTTTTGTGAGTTGCCTCTCTCACTTTTCAAAAAAGTTAAGTGAAAATGGCTTTTCTAAAACAAAAAAAAAAGTCCTTTAGATTTACAAGTCAACGAAGAGCTTGTAATGAGTATGAATAAAGAGCAGATATAGCAGGAAACATTGTGCAGCAAATTAGTGCACATACATAACAATTTAAAGCCAGTTTGATGTGATGGCTTTAATGTGGCATGGTAGGTCTGCAATATGTCCCTCTCTAGCAATTCATATAATAACTACCTGCTGTTTAGATTGTTGGGTCCTGTCTGTCATGTGATTGTTGGACATTTAGGCTTATTTTGCCATTGCTTATTTAGCCACGGGAGGCCTATTAATTTCAGCTGGTCCTATCCTCTCCTGGGGTGATCGCTACCCACAGCACGCATGTCCCATTGTTTAGTTCCATTTACATCTGTGGTCAATGAGTAACGACAGCTCCAACACAGCAAATACATACTTGCACACAATGCACAGGAACACCAACAGACACAGAAACTAAGCACAGATTTCCCAAAGGTAGGGTTAACGAAAAAAAGGAAGGAAAATGGAATTTCTGGGATCTCTGTGCTTTAGCTGCAGAAAATTATAATTAAAAGCTGCATAATGCCAAGCAAAGCTTTAACTTTCCTTTGTGATTCTCCGCCCTGTTAGAAATGCTGCTGGTACGGCTGTTATTTTGGCACCCTCCCAACCGTATTTGACCCATTAAATTAGCCACATTGGTTGATATGGTGCCATGCTAATGTTGAGGTTTTCTCTCCATCGAGTGCACAGACTCCTGGCACCCGTTTTTGTGTACTGGCTGTGTAGAAGAGGCTGTGCCACTGCTACCACACATCATAGAATATTAACCCTTTTCTGTTCCATGGCAAATGCACCAGATGGCACAACACAATAACAGCTGTCAATTTCAAAGCAGTGCCTCTTTGGTGGATTTTTCCCCCCTTGCTCTTTGGGATGCCGGGAGGATTTTTTAAGACATAATAAGCGAACTGATGTGCTGTTTCAGATCGTAATGAATCAAATGTTAGAGGGGAGCAAGAAGCGTGTTTCCTCCCAGGGAAACCAAAGAGGTGTTGCAGAGTGAGTGCAACAGTCAGCTGCAGCATGCAAAACACTTGAATAAACAGACACACACACACACACACAGCGTGGTGGATCTGTGGGGAAGATTTTACACATTGATATGTAAGGCGCCAGGTTGAGGTTTCCCCTTTTTGCACCCGAGTGATTGTAGCAGTCATGAGATGAGGTCCCTGGTGCCCCCTCAGCTGCCACTCTACTTAAATTAAAACTGAGGCCACCAAATACATTCCTTATTGTGCGGCTAAAATGCAGGGAAGTTGTATTTGGCCCAAGTGGTGGCTGGGGAATTGTCCTGTTCGCAGACTCCCATTCGCCTTATTTACATGATAAAAGCTGGAGCCCGGGAGAGCCACAAGACCAGAGCTGAGGTGTTTGTTTTTCTTTTTTTTTTCATTTATTAATTTCTTTACCAACATCACTTTTCCTCCATCAGTGACAAATGACAAAATCATAGCAATTTGGAATTAGCTCAACTGCAAAACAGGACAGGGAATTACCTCTGTGCTGGTCACATGCTTCCACCTACATTGCTCCTTATAGAGGAGGAAGAAAAGTGTTAGACATTCTTCACATGAGTGTCTGATTATTGTGTATATGCTAAGCAGGGATTACCCATGTTACGTTCTAAACTGTGACATCACAACACCCCTACACACACACACACACACACACGTATACGTATATACGTATATATATATATGCAAAGGAATGGGAAGAATTGTCCATTATATTCAGAAGCTTGTGCAGCATTTTTTCTCTGGACAATCAGCAAGAGCTCCATATCATTCCCCAGCAGAGAGACAGCCTCCTTGATCTTCATTCTTGAAAGATGGTATGGATAAAAACTCACAAGCAGTTTGATGTCCTTTGGTGCACATCTTTACCCTTACCATGGTATGTCCAAATTAAAAAGCACTGCTGGAACTCCTTCTTTTAGCTCTCTGCTAACCTTGTTATCTCGATCTGCTCGTATTGTCTTAAAGCAGTGGATAAAGATGAGTGTCCGGGATATGTTCCTGTTTCCCTGTCTCGGTGAAACACATAACCCTGTATTCTCTGTTACTTTTGTGTCCTTATTAGCTTTTCGAGCCCATCCATTTTGTCAGCTAACAATATTACATTTCCCATCAGAGCATTTGGAGAAAATGTTTTGAATTTCTTCATCTTTGATCTCTGTCTTGTTCCTGCCTTGCATCCTCTTCATTTCCTTCATAAATTATGTGGGATTTGATAGTTGAAGCACAGCCTCTGAACTAGCATATCAAAAATCATATATATACTGACTTTCATTAGTTGAAGTTATGAAAGGCAGACACATACAGTAACTGTCACAGAGGTCATCTATCCTTTTCACACTGTGCTTTGTAACTCAATTTCCCACCTGGCTTGAGCTGAGGGTGACACACAGAAGTCAATTCCAATAGCAACTCTCCAAAGTGCATGTCCAATCGAGATCTCTCCAGTTTAACCTGAGCGGACTTCATCAATCGTAAAGTTGAGGTAAATCAATTTTGAATTGACCAAAGTCCTGCTGCTCTTTCAGGGGACACTGCTTTGTCTATACGTGATGGCTGTCTGCACCTGACTCTACTAAACGAATCTGACTTAATGACATCACACTGGAGCATACAACTACTACATTTGCCTGTGATCTTTATTCGCAGTTCTTCTCTAAAAGTCTTCTTGGCCACAGGTTTCTCACCCAAGGCGAAGAGGAGAGAAGCAAAATCAGCAGGAGGTTAAATCCATACGCATCTCCTGATATCTCATCCCACTGATCAGTGTAGGATCTCACATAATCCTGCTAATGTCTGAGTGTTTGTCAATAGCAACGCTTACTGAGACAAAAGTGTCCCAATTAGAAAAGGAAAGTGCAAATGTAGTTTATCGCTGTGATGGGGGGAGAGTCAGAGACAAAACAGAGATGATGAAAAGCAAGTTAGATGAACACTGAAACATAAACATCAGTGGATTTGCACAAGAGCGTCGTCTATTTGTAATTTTCATAATTAGCAGTATACCTTTCCCATCAACAGACGCCCTCTTCTTATCCCCCCTGCCATTTCTCTAAAATGGTATCCTCCCCCTTAAAGATTAATTGAAGCTGGGATAAAACAAAATGGTTCCCAGGGGGTGACCCACTGTTTGTTATTCATGTGGGTCTGAAAACAGCAACAGTAAATCCTCTAAGTTGTTGTTAAGCTGGGGATATTACCATATGTGTGCCATTTCCATAGACTGACAGCTCCCTCTGGATCAACTGGGGACTATTGATCTTGCAGCACTCCATTTCAAGTTAATTGTGCTTGAAATGAGGTCCACACTCCCAGTCATACCTTTGTTTGGAAGGTGGATATTCATTTTTATTTGGCAGGATGTTGATATCAAATACACAGGATATATTCCACATTTCATTTATGTTTATCCTGCAGAAGCAGTTTCTCTCGCAGTGATTGGTCAAACAAATGTGGATAATAGGCTGAGAATGCCAGAGCTGGGTTTTAACTGTGTTTTTCTCTGTTGCGATTGGATAAAAAGAAGTGCTCCTCCTCCAGTGATAAAGCAAGGGAATAGAGTATAACAAGTTGAGCATTATTTTCCTCACACCACTGATATCTTACAGCAAAACAGAGGAAGTGCAGGTAAAGTTATGATCCTCTGGGAGAGCAACTTTTTAGTGCTGTGTCAGGACCACATGTAATTCAGGAATGACTGGATGACCACAGGAGCTTTATATAAAAGAACATTATTTGTAAGTAACAGTTTTTCATTTCTGACTGGGAGCTGTGACAAAAACTAGGTGAATACCACCTACTTGCGCTGATTNGGGGGGGGGGGGACTTTCCCACCAACTGGCAAGTGCACACTCAAATAATTGAGCCAGGATTTCATCTACTAATTTGCAGATTATTCACAGAAAAAGTCTAAACATGGAACTTTGAAAGCTACTTACACAAGGGCTCTTAGGATTTTTCCTCACCTGGCCTTGTTTTGTTTTAATTCCTAATCACAGAGAAATTGTCTGGCTTGTTCCAGACTCACAAGAAGGTGAACTTTGTCTCTGGAAAGTACCTAAAAACCAGTGTGAATTCCAAAGCTTTGTGGCTACTGTACATGCAGTATAATCCCTGTCATGATTAAGTCCAAATAGGATTAACATGCAGTTTGTGTGTTTTTACAGCTACTTTTGACAGCTTGGGAGTGTGAGAGGTTCCAAGTAATGGAGCAAAGTAAAAAAGCATTAAGACAAAAGAGAAAGTGGTGAGGTAAGTGGCCCAAATACTGCCTTTCTCACTGATTAAACCTCTCATTCTCAACTGCATCATAATCCTGCCCGGAACTCATGAAGGTGGATTTTGTTTTCTTTTAGAAGGAGAGAGGGAAAAAACACCCAGATTGTGCACCAAACGATTGTCAGAAACAAGTGTCAATCCAAATCTGAGGACTATCGTTGAATATTCCCATTGCTCGTTCCTGTGAGGCAAAGATCACTTTGCTGAGATGAGAATGGATGCAACTTCCATCTTCCCCTGTAATCATTCCCACGTGAGTCTCATGTCCTTCAGTGTTGCAGGAAGAATATCTATTTGCGATATCAGACAGCAACAAATAAAAGGTGTGTGATGATGGACATTAGAGGGGAAAGTGCATAGAGGCAGGATTTAATTTGCATGGCAGATTAGCCTTCTTGTTCCACTGGTGGGGGCAGAGCCTCGGGGGCAAAGACACCCTTTTTCTCCTCTCTTCTATCTCTTTTATTCCTTTATTAATAGGATCTATTCTTTTCAAATCCATTAAGTCAATTGAGCAGACCCATATATAATCTGATTTGAATCCAGCATGAAACTGCTTAACCAGTGGCTCTGGCTCCATGCTGGTTTCCCCACTGGAAAATCTTGTGTGGAGGAAGAGGAAAAGGAGGCAGAGTGGAATTACTATTAACTATAAAGATACAAAAAAAGAGTGATAATTATTATTTTTTTTAAATCATAGTTTTAAACAATGGAAAAGGAAAAGTTGTTTGGAATAATAGGATTTTTTTTCTTTTTTTTAAAAAACTCTAAAATAAGTCAAATGTATTGCATCTGCATTTACAGCAGGACAAAAAAAAATCCCAAAGTGCTGTATACAAAATGAATACATGTTACATCTTCCGGGCTACCTATTTCCAAATCCCAGTGGAGGAGAGAAAGAATGAAAGAGAAAGAAAAAGCACGGCTGGAGGCTTTTTGGTCTCTGCCCTCTGCGCACTGGCCTGACTGGGGCCAAGTTACGCCTCAGTGCCCCGGCGAGCTTCAGCTTTACACAGGCAGACAAACACACACACACACACTCACAGCTGGGGTTACCAGTTATTAGACAGCAAGGGGAAAGAGCCAAGTACACACTCTCACAAAATCATGCATTAATAAATACATTTACACAGCCTAAACTCTACAACATGTAACTGAGTGGCACGGAGACGAACAGCTTGACCGCTTGAAATGCTGCATAAAAGACAGACCGATCACAAATACAGAAGGTTTGTAATTAGCTGCAGTGGCTTCCTGTGTCAGGGCATGATTTAATAAAAGCACTTCAAAGCTAAAACTGATTATATGAATGCCATACTTGATGATGATTTGGAACATGCAACTGAAATTATGGCATAAAACATTTGCTTAAGGTCTGCATGATGCATCATACAGTATCTACTACAATAGGTGCATTTTTTATCTTGGGATGTCAGCTTTGAATTACATCTGTGCAACCTATAGCCCCACCCCAATCCAAGTCTCATTAACATAGAAGGAAACAGCAGCAGCAACAATGTT
Organism: Atherina boyeri; assembly: GCA_029874935.1. Classification (NCBI taxonomy): domain Eukaryota; kingdom Metazoa; phylum Chordata; class Actinopteri; order Atheriniformes; family Atherinidae; genus Atherina; species Atherina boyeri. Next base: position 16,202 of record JAPMNP010646673.1, on the reverse strand, counting down.
TTACTAACAGTTCATGCATTACTACTCAGGGGAGGGTTAGCACCATGCATCCCTGCATCTCAAACACACACACACACATGTTCCCCTGTGAGATTCAGCAGGAGGAAGGGGAAAAAAAACATAACACAACATTGCTGATCAGAGCTGCTCAGCCTGCTTGCTCTGCTCTCGGGACCCCTGACAGAAGCAGTGATGTTTGAGACGCAGGGAGCCCTGGGTTTGTCCATCACTGATTAGTAAAAACTCCAGCTCATCCTATCTGGCTGCAGTTGATATGCCCATCTGTGGATCTTGACACAGATGCCGAACAAGCTTATTTCCTTTTTTTTCTTTTTACAATTTGACATTAAGTGGACACACAAAGGCATATGTAAACAAAGGCACACAAACACACGTGCCTGAGGTGCGTGCACATGCAGACAAATGCTCTGCATGTGCAAGAACTCTTGTTTAATTTGTAAAACACAGCGCGGCAAAGCTGGAGCAAAGCAGGCAATTAGAGGCTCCTCTTCCTGAGCACTTGACTGTATTCCTTTAACCTTTACACAAAGATTTATGTCAAAGGATTTGTCACCTTCGCAGTGGGGCCTTCGCACACAGCTTTTCAAAACACACAATAGGGGAAAAGGAGGGAAAAAAAACTTAAAATCCTCCTGCGAGGATTTGGGAACTTATATAACTCCCAATTATCAAAACTTCTTCTTGCAGCCTTTGCAGGCCTCCCCTTCTGTTTGTAAGACTCACAAAATATCTACAGTGCCACTGAAGAGTGTATAATGCCTGTGTGCCCACATGACTGGCGAAAACACTCCTGCTCTTTCTGCCCCGCTGAGTCCTGCTGCATAATGGGGGTCTTGAAGGCTCTGGGCTCAGAGCAGGCCTGCCTAACAAAGCCTTGGTGGCTTGCAGCAGACAGGAGAGTGTGTTTGCAAGCCGCTTGCCAAAAACTAATTTTCAGGAGGTTTTTTGTGGGATGCAGTGGCAGCAGCATGACAGTGTGAGGTTTTAGATATCTTGGTGAGCGGGGAGGGCTGGAGCTGAGATATGTAGTACTTTTGTGGAGGTCCAGAGAGTTGGTTCAACAAGAGGAAGTTCACAAATTGGTAGTTCAGAATACATTTCAAAAGTAAGAAAGGTTTGGCTTTTTTTATTCATTTATTTGCTTTGCCGTATTTTTCTTTTTCTTTTTTTTTTTTACATGTCTACTACCTTATCAGGCAGATTTCTGAATTAATGTCAGATTAGCCTCTAAGAAATCCAGTTTCACTAGTCTGTGTCGTATATATTTCATTCACTCTGTATCCATCTCTCGTGAGCATTTTCATCCTCTATATCCCTCCACTAGTCACTTTCCCTCCTACTCCACAGTAATGTACCTGTTTACCTGTTGGGTGGTCTTGAGCTGGGCTAAGCTAAAGCCCCATACCATGCAATCTAAGTGTAGAGTAGCTACTAATCCGATTTCAGGAAACAGCCAAGCCCCCACCTCCCTACCCTCCGGCCCCCTCTTGCCTTTCACCATTCCAGTTTACCACGTCTCCTCAGAGAGGGAGGGATATTAAAGAAAAACGAACAACAGTGTAGGAGTCACAGAGAAGAATATTTCACTAACCGGTTTGGTTATTGGAGTATGTTTCAACTTGTACTTTCTTAATCAAAGACTACAATCAAAGGGGTCTTATGCGTACCTGGCCCTTTAATAAGGTGTGACTCTGAGGACATATTACCTGCTCACTGGCTGGTCTCTCCTCCAGGTCCACTCTGCCCTCTCTGGTACGTTACTGAGGCCAAACATAAAGCAGTGTTTCATGGGGCTCGGGCTTATCTGGCCTCTGAAAGTATGTGAGACATGCCAGGAAACAAAGGAGCGTCTCTGCACCCACTAGCAGGATGAGCATATCCCTTTCCCTCTACCTGGCTTTACTTATTTGACAGGATCATGATAGGTTTTTGTGGAGAGGGTGAAAAGAAACTAACCAGCATCTGGACCATCAGAGATGGAAAAAAGGCAGAACCCATCAGTCTCTATTTGATGTTATGTGTACCTATGTGATGGTCATCATGTAGATACGCTTTGTAAAAGTCAAACTTTAATTTCAATTGATATCAATAGTTTCCACCAACAAGATATCATAAACTTCACAGTTTTGGTTTAGATATAAAGTTGTGTGGATTTTAAACTTTTTTGATAATTTCCTCACAGATTTACATTTACTTAAGAAAAATATTTGTTGAAATATAATGTGAAAATTTGAAATTCAACTAAATGTTTTGATTTTGTTGAATTGCTAGTGGAGTACTTTTCTCAAATTAGTGTTTTGTAGTGCAAAGGAGCTCCTTAGAACTGAAACTAGAATATTTGTGCATAAAATGACAAATAAAGATCTCAAACAAAGAAACTAAAAACGCAAGGGGAAAAAATAAGGAGAGAGTAACAAGAGTAATGGGAATAAAGATCAAATAAAGTCTGTTGAGGAAGATGTTTGCAATGCTGATACTGGTAAAGAGTCCAATCCCAAATTTCACATGCACAGTATTTTCTTTTCTATCTCATTTTCTGCTATTGCACAAAGATTATGAATTGCTGGATAACCAAACTAATGCTGCTTTTTGCATGACCCATATATACAGTCATTGTGTGGAAAGAAGTGGGCCAGCGAGACAGCATACCTATGCTGAGGCTGAAAACTGACTGAGCTCACCCTAAGGAAAGCATGGCCTCAACTGGCCAAACATGAGCAGTACAACTTCCAACAGCTCCCATTGTTGCATGTGTTTGCAGACACACTGACCATAGCGAATTCATTTTTGTTTATTAAACAAACAAAATTACTTGTTTAGATTTTTTTACATATCAAGACTCTTGTGAAGTAAAAGAGAAAATGGGATATTGGTGCAAGTGACGGGGCATGGATGAGAAAGGAATGTGCAGGTGACATGAAATTCCCTCAACATGCATGCATACATTCATACACTCACACAAACAGTGGTGTTAGGATAGCATAGAGTGTGACATGAGGGCATCGGTGTCACTGTGTCACAGATGATACGTGGTGTACCGTCTGACAGCAGATACCCTCAGGGCCCTCCTTTACTGCAGAACATACAAGAGTCCATACGGCATCTGTCACACTGACTGACACACAAC
>JAPMNP010646673.1:0-13014 GCA_029874935.1 Atherina boyeri | reverse complement strand
TACATAAGAGCATATGTGTGTGTTATAAGTGTGTTGTGTCTATTCAGTCTTTTCTTGGTGCAATGTTTGAATTCACTAAAACATTTTTCCCCATAATCTCATCTCATCTCCTGCCCCCACCTTGCACACATTATTTTCCTGATCCTGACAGCTACCTGCCATTGTGGCTACCTAACAGATTAGCCCCACTCTCCCGGGTTCCTCCAGTGTTTATTTGTTCCGTCTTTAACGACAGGTCACCCTGGTTGTAGCCACTAATGACCTTGGTCTAACACTCCTGCCACAGTAGGAGTGCTCTATAAATGGTCAGTAAAGACAGAGGGTGCAGGGTTAACAGCCCCCACTATCACAAAGGTAAGTAACAGTGACTTAAGTGTGATTGTGGTTGTGGTTGGGTTTCCGATGCATTGGTTTAATTCCTCCTTAAAGGGTGAGACTTTATTGCTCAATTCAGACACAGAGAACAGGTTTTCTTGGTGCTAAAACCATCTTGCTCTGTTTAAATATAATCAAACTTTACAAAGGTAAAAGAGAAATAATTTGTTTTGTTCACTTGATATTTTTTAAGTTGGACCTGACTTAGGCCCAGACTTCTACTTTAGGCATTATTGCTTACACTATTATTATGTTTTTGCATGAATGTGAAAAATTGACTCCAGATAACAAAAAATCAGTGACTGTGACCATGTTGTTCAGGTTACTTTGTCTGAGGCACCACCAGCAAGCTAATATTTTGGATTTTTTTGGTGAAATATTCAGCCAAATTGGGTTGAGTCCATGAGATTTTGTTAACAAATTCAGGTTTCCCCACACAATTTTGGTAACTTTGAGGATTTTTTTTCTTGGTGCCATTCCTTTTCAGTTGTACATTTCGCCGTTTACATGTTTGTTTGTAATATGTTTACTTAAATTTAACTCACTAATTATTGTTAACTAATTTATTTGTTACTTCTTATCAATTTTATTCTAATTTATACATCAACTAATGTCACCCAGTTTTTTTTCTTCTTGGTGTTTTCAGTAATGTAGACCTTTGGTCTAATTTCCAAATTAACTTTATTTACTTGAATTATTTAACTACCATATTTGTTTCATCATCTTACATGTCTGACTATTTTATCTCTACGCTATCTTGTAAATAAAATATACATTTTCTCATTTCTCTTTTTGATTATGTTTATTTGTATCCTATTAGGAGTTTATAATCTAACAATTTTGCGACCATTTTAATCTGTCTCTGCTGATTTCTCACTGTAAAGCAGAGAAATGTATTGTATCTAAATATGAAAGCATTTTTTAGTTCTTCCGTAACTTTTCTTTCAGAACACAACCCTCTATAGCTTTGGACTTGGAAGTGAGTTGCAGCTGAGGTACGGTCACGTTTGGGAAGTTTCTTTTGAAGCAACTTTTCATTTTTTTCCACTGATTATTTTCATGTATTTTGTTTGTTTGTTTTTGTTAGGTTTTTTTGTTCATATGTTTTGTTTGTTTGGGGTTTTTTTGTTTGTTTGTTTTGCATTTGAACGCTCAAAAGCACTTTGTGCTACATTAAATCTGTATGAAAACTCTGATACAAATTAACTCTGTTTAATTGACTGTTTGTTTGAGGTTACCAGGCCTAGATAATAACCTTTGGACTGTAAATAAAAGATGAGCAATGGTTATGCTCAAATAGTCTTTTTTGTCAACCTCTTGCTTCTTACTCCATGAAATGACCAGGAAGTATCTAGCAGCCATGATAAGAGGTGTTTGAACTCTCTAAATACTTAGGAAAAGTGCCTCGGTGCTTCCTTTGTTATATTTGTTTGCAAAGAGAATGCATCCTTTATGAAAGAAACTTGAGTATTTAAAGAGAAAATCAAATGGGCTTTTTTTTTTTACTCTTGAAAACATATCACCTCTCATCTGAAAGCCTTCCTGTTTTTTTAAGAAAGAAAGAAAGAAAGAAAGATATTTCTGTCCCGCAAATTCTGTTTCACATTAGATTAATTATAATGCAGTTTTTGGGAATGATTATTAACAACTATAGTTTCAGTGATGCAGGCCCATACTAAAATTAAAAGTAATTACAGTTGTTTTCTTAATTCCCTACAAATGTCTCCTATATTCTTTGCTAGACCACATCACTTTTTCCAATGTGATCAATAAAAAGGCCATAAAGACAATGTGAGGTATTTTTTGTCACTATTCAATCACAACAGTAATATCAGCTCTGAAAATAAAGTGCCGAAGAATTTCAACCAGAACATGTCCTAATGCCTGGCAAAGGGTGAGTCTTAATTTGTATAAAATCTGTAAGAAAATATATTTTATATTGACCAGATTTATTACTGGAAACAGTTGAGTTTATGGTCTCAGATGATAGTTTCGTAAGTCATATCAAGCATCAGTCAACTATATTTTAAGCCTTTACTATCTGGTGTGCCAAAAAAGGTCAACTCCAGACTTTAAAAACAGCTTTCTACAAACTGGTGAGTGATTTGCTTGTCTGTATACCCGTTCAGAAGGTTTGTATTGTTAATGTGAGCATAATATGACATAATTCCATGTATTCCAATTAAAACTGTCTCTTTATGACTGTTCTATAGTGTTATTGTGTTACCGCTTCAGTTTTCCAACAATGGCCTTTGCATACATTGTGTGAAAGCGTGTCGTTTTAAACAAATGGTAAAGTTTGTGTATCAAATCAGTGACATTTTAAAGTTTGTAAAGCTCAATAAACAGAGAACAAAAGGCCAAACCACTTATTTGTTTAACTGCTGTGTCTTCAGCAGTGCAACTGAGAGAAGTGCTGATCCAACACAACTCTAGTTGCTGTGAAGAGAAGCCTCTTGAAAAGGCACCACGCAGTACGGTCCATTCCTTGGGCAGACACAGACAGACTGCTGCAGATTAACTGGTTTTCTTAATGTCTCCTCTCTGGCGAAGTTTCTTTCAGAGGGTTGAGAGGCAAACAGGCCAGAGTGAAAGACTCACTCCCCATTAGTGGAGGTAAATGGCTCTTCTGTGAGCAACCGGTTAAAGCAGGGTGCAGATAAAGGGCCTCTCCACACTCTTCTTCAGCCAGATTAGAGAGGTGACTCTTGTCTCGAGGATGTAAAATGTTTATACATGCACAGGGATCGCTCGACCGTAGGAGCCTCTGCGGTGTTACCATTACGTTTATCATAAGGAATTCACAAGGAACATGTTGTCAGCAAAGAAACGGGTCTTATTGATGCATTTGAAACTTATATTGCAAAGCAGCTCTCTTGTAGTCTTTAATGTGTTTTATAAAAGCGTCTTTGACAAAAATCAGTTTAATGCCATAAAGCTTTTCATACTTTTCCATTCAAGGAAATGGAAGAACATCAAAGTTAGAAAAAAAAAAGTGAAACTTGCAGCCTCAATTCTGCTTTAAAAAGTCACCTGTAGTTTGTTCTGAGATACCAAAGAAGTACTTTAAATTTTTTCTTCTTTTTTTCCCATGTCACTTCTCTAACTCACACTCTGCCTTTTCTCTAGAAGAGAGGGTGCGGCACCTAATAGCGGGCTCATTGCTTCCTTGCCAGCTACCAGCCCCTGATTGCATTTCAGCCGAGAAGTAAATACTACATGCTCAGTTACCAGGTGAAATCAAGCAGGCAGATGTGTCTGCAGCCTCAGTAGATACTCGCTGGAGCCTGCTCCCGTCTACCTGTGCCACAGACTTTCTAGCCAAGTCAGCAATTGGCTAGATCCATGTTGCTAAGCAGGTGTGGGTGTGTATGTGACAGAGATAAACAAATAGAAAATTTTAAAAAAATAGGGAAAAGGTAGGAAATAAGAATAATGTGAAATTAGAGAAAAAATACTAACTTCATATGATTGAATAACTAAAATTCTCAGATGTCTAAATTGATAGAATACCTTTCGATCATCCACTTCAGGCCTGTTGTTCATGAAGTGAGTATAAAGGAAGGGAGCAGCTGAGATATGAATGAAAAGCAGTGAGAATACAATAGCCCTCCTTCTAAGGGTCTGTAACCATACACTCTAATAAAGTCACCACCTGCAAATAAAGAGCCACTGCTCAGCTCCTGTTACAACAACAAGGGTGGCATTATACAACCGGCTTTGTTTTGATGTAAACAACCTAATGTTAGAGCTACAAACAGAAACCAAAGCAAGTTATAATAATGGTGATCGAGTAACATGTTTTTTGATCATCTTTACAGGACATTGGATAATTGAAGTGACTGACTTTTTTAAAGTTCTAGCCTCCAGGGATAGTGTTTTTGTTTAATCGGATTAAATTTGACTCACTGATGGCTCATCTTTTGGAAAGAAGTTGTGAGGAAATCTTTATGTATTAGGGTTGCGCAGACTTGTTGAATATAAAGCATCAAAATGTGACAACATTGAGATGGATTTAATTTTACTTTTAATAAACTTGTCTGTTTTGTGTCAGTAACTACAGCCAGTCAAAGTTTGAAGAAGCCTTTCTTTGCAAATTTCAGGCCTCCCTGTTGCTAAAGGTTGTGACCCAGCTTTTTATTTTTCCCCGGGCTGTTGGGTTAATGAAGTAACAACAAACTGGGCCTGCGGCTAATTTGGAGTGGCACTTCCTGGCCCCTCCTGTCTCCACGAAGACGTATTTCATTTTCTCTTATCTCTTCCTTGGTCATGTGGCTTTCCGCATGGACACCCTTGTCTCCCACAGTTGCACCAATAATGGAACTTCGTTAATGTCATTAATCTGCAGACTAGGACACGAACCAAACACGTTTAACCTTTCTGGGTTTGCCACTGCCACCAACCCTTAGTGACTCCGAAGATGGGGACGGTTGCTGCTCAGTGGGATGTGTAACAGTGGGATCCACACAGGTTTATTCCTCTGTAAGCTGCATGAGAACAACACAGAATTATATCCAACACTACAAATCATCATATGGAATCAACTTTTTAAAATGCTTAATTGCTCTACTTTGTGCCAGAGTTCGTGGAGATCGCTGCATGTTTAAGGTAACACGCAGCATCTTTTCTAATCAACCTCCATAGAGAGAATGGATGTTTATAGATGACAGCACTCTCACTTCCACCATGCACATTTAAACAATGGTAATGTCTGACTGTTTAATGACTAATCAGGTGTCTGTGATTCATGCTTCATTCAAAGTCCTTATTCACACATTCCACCAGCTCCATGAATGGACACTCAGCCCCACATGTCATATACTTTCATTCATAAGGAGAAAAAACAGGAGAGGGGGAGCGAGGTTTGAAAAAAAAAGAAAAAGAAAAGGAATCTCTCTGGAAGGATGGGTAACCCAGGGGACATTTTCTTTTGTGTGGCGCTCAGCTTATGGGGCCAAATGCCAGCAGGCTTACCTCCACACTGTCTGTCTGTGTGTGTCCCCCTTTCCTTTGCACACAGTAATTAGGAGGATCTTAATGGAGAGGGGGGGTTTATTAGTGTCTGAGGAAGGCTTTAAACGTCACTTTAATTAAGCGGGGTTCAACAGACAGCTTGTGTGGCGATGTCACCCATTTTATAAAATCCTTGTTTGGGCACAACAGGAAAATAGAAGTGGAGTTTTAAAAGGAAAAGGAAAAAGGTCTTCCAGGGGAGGAACGTCTAGACCTGCGGTCAGGAGTAGAAAAGAGAGTCTGACCCTGGCTGAGCATTAGGATGAAGATCATTATCTGAAATTCCACGTGTGTGCATGAGAGCAGCAAACAGCTTTGCTTAAGAAAAAAAATCTGACAAATAAACCCCGCCTGCCCTTCTGAAAATGTTTCATTCAAAAGATAACCTAACTGCAAAAATTTTGAGGGGATTAATTTATTCTCAGCATATCCTATGGCCATTCATGCAGGATATAAAATCCTAGATTATTTCCTGCTTGGTTAACTCGCATCCGGCCAGTCCCTCTCACAAAGCCATTCTAATGTTGCCATTAGTTATGCTCCTCTGGTGGCCAAAAGATTGATCCCGGAGACTTGAAAACCAATAAATGTGTACATGAATGGCAGAGGGAGATAACACATTTTCCACAGATAGCAGAGGACCAATCAGTGCTGAAACATGATGGGAAAAAGATGAATAATGATAAGTGATAAATTCAGCATTAAATAATGAGGCTTCTCTTTTTCTTTTTTTTGTGTGATATCAAATTCCCACCATTCAGAAATTTTCAAAATCAATTGAACTATTTTACCATTTCAAGTCAATGAACCTGACTTAGAATGATTATAATGCAGGACATTGATGTTATTGTATTGAATAATTTATTTTTGTTGTTGTTGTTGTCATTTTTTTATGATTTAAAAGAATATCAGAAATAATCTTTTAATTCAAAACAAACAAACAAATAGGAAACTGCCATCCTAACGGCATACTCACTCATAAAACCAGTGTTGTCACAGACATCATAGGGCTGTAAAAGTAGAGTCTTCCACAATAACTGTAGCAGCTGGGAGCCCACAGAGAAGAACTGATAATGGGCTGTGGGGAAACAAAAGTGCTCAGGGACCAGAGATTGTCTTGAGAGCAGATAAGAAAACACAGGCCCAAGTTATCAGATAGTTTATGAGGTGTCATTCTGCTCAAATGAAATTATTTATTTCACCATCATGTAGGCCTATCACATAGATCTTTTTAATCTTTCAGATTTACACAGCTTTTATACCTTTGCAAAAAAAAAATGTCCTCAGTTTGTGATTTCAAAAAGGCATATTTTCTTCTTTAGACTCATATCTTTTGAAGAATTGAAGTCCATCATAAAGAAAGTGATGACAAAGATATGAAATTCATTTTTAAAAGGGAACTGTGTTTTTGTAGATGTTTTGATTGTGGATTATACGTAGTATTTCATTGTTTCTTATGTTTTATTTGTTACTTTAGCATTTGTAGTGCTGCTATCTTGTTTAGGAATCAGTTTCAAAAGAGATTTTTATCTGAGTTAATTTCATGTTTAAGTGTTAAGTTTGATTTCATAAAATGAATGTGAACAAAATCCAAACTAAAAGTTACACTGATGTTCAGCTATATGGTATAGCCTAACTGTTAATAACGGGCAAGATATACCATAACTTACCAAATATTCTGGTTTTAACCCTATGTAAGTCAACAAAGTGATTATATCCATTTCGATGTGTTGATGTCATGTTTCAAAACAAACAAAATTAAGAATGATTTTGTTTTCAATTATACGTTTTAAGAATATAATGTCAAAGTTGTGTTTGTCACTTTGATACGTCCAACTGGTGTTGGAGCAGTCACCCATCCCAATATACTGTACTTATACACATTCCTTAAATGATTGTAATGATTTAACAATGCTGTGATTTTGCAGAAGTCACCATTTTGTGATGAACAATAAATGAATTAATCAAAAAGCATGCATGCACCCTCAGAAAAAGAAATGTAATTGTACTTTTAGGAGTACAAGGGGTTTCACCATGAGGTGGTACACTCAAAAGCACTGTTGATGTATCGCACACACATTCATATGCCAGGTGAATGCATCAAAGGCAATTAAGGGTTCGGTGTCTTTCCCACAGACACTTCAACGTGTATTCTGGGAAAACCTGGGCTCAAACCACCAAACTTCTGACGGGCAGATGACCTGAGTTACAGCCACCCTAAAGACAAACAGTTGTTTTTAATAAATAAGTAATATTTTAGTACATGATTAAAAGTTATATCATAATATATTGAAAAAAAACAAAATGCATAAATCCACTTATAAACCTTTTTTGTTATCTCTTCTCAAATTATACAAATATCTCATTTGTAAAAAAAAAAGAATCTGCTCAGAATGTCTGGGGGACCTGTAAAGTAAAGCTTGTTGAACCATTTTTTTCTTTTTTTCTTTGTTTCTCTCAATATAATACCTATATATATGAATACACATATGAACACTAGTCGGTACTTACATCCAGACCGTACCTTAGGGGACAGAAACTACTCCTATTGTACCTCTTTATCTGACAGTGCGGAAAACATGTCTGCAACAATTTCACATAAAGAAATAGATGACTTCTAGGACTAATTTAGTTCAGTTTTAAATGTGCACTATTCTTTAACATCCGAGGGGGGGGAATACCTGAGTGAGTAGTTTATATTAGATAAATGGCATCTGACCTGCAGAGCACAGCGAGGCGATATGCCTTGCGGCACTGCAGGAGAGATGCTCTCCACACTTCCTGTGTAGGAAAGCGGTGGCATCACTAGACTGTGGACCATCCTGAAAGGAAGTCATAACACAAAGCTTTTGTTGACCGTAAAAACCTCTTTTCTTTTTCCCTTTTTTAATTTCCTAATAATGGTTTTGTATTTGTTTGAAACAGTTTAAATTACATTACAAAAACACTTACAATTCATTCACTCACACAAATTTAATATGATAGAAATATATACTATGCTAACAAATCCATATTTAGAATGAAAACATTGGAAACAACATGAAACAATGCCAATTTCTACTCTCCAGTGACTTTCTCTATATATGATAACAATCATCACATCATGAATAATTGAAGAGTCCTTTTTTTTGTTATCATCTCTAAACAGCTTGTCAGTGGCACTAATGCAAAGAGAATATATGCTTACTGAAATGGTTAATTGCAATCTTTCTTAAAACTTTGTCATACTGTACACAGTGCATTATAGTTTACTTGTACTTTAAAAAACATAGTACATGACATGCCTCAGTGTGCAGAACCCAACACCATCAAAACAGAGAAATGTTCCTTTCCATCAAAAATAAAATAAAAAAAACAAATTATAATAAATGTAACACAATCTCTCCTGTAGATAGCTCAGCTGCATGGCTGCATTCTCCAGATTTTTTATTATTATTATTATTATTCTTTCACCCAGATAAATGATCAAAACAAATGACAATCTCTGTGCAAAGAAGAGACGGAGCCCACAAAAGGGAGTCTGACAGCCATTTCAACGACAGATGTTTTTACAGAGGGGTGTCTTCTCTCCGCTGAGCAGTCTCACACATGAGAGACCCCCAAAAGCTTCAGAAAAACGTCCAGAAAACCAACATGTAAATTTGTAACTGCCATGTCTCAGACTAGCGGGCCCACACCAATTTCATTTCTTTAGGGGCGAAAGAAGAAAAACACAGAAAATGAGCAACAGCCGCGTCCAAATATACATATCAGCATAAAAAGTGGAGAACCAGAATTAGAACTTCAATATCAAAAACAGACAGCACTGTTATGGTTTATCATGGGAAGATAAGTCCCTATTGATCCAGGTTGTGGGCAAAGGCTGTATTATTGACAGGAAGACAGAATATGTCGGAGGGGCAATATTTCATACATTTGGCCTGTTCACTCCATCACTGTGAGAGGGTGTTTTTCTTGGCTGTATATAATAACACGTGTGCTCTTTATTTCCCTCAGATCAATGGTAATGCGAGGGGGGCCACACAAGATGGATGCCAGGGGCAAGTTAACCTATCGACTGCTCAACAGAGACACACAGACCAAGACAAGGGAGACCAATCCATTTACTGAGACAAACCTGAGCTTGTTGTGTTTTGAATCGCTCTGCTTATTATCCCCATCTGTTGTAGCTCAGCAGAACTTGACTTGTGTCATTTGCTTTCACGGGTTTATCTACTGTATAAACATCACTGAGGATGTGTCAGATTTCTCTTTTAAACATGAATGATTCCCAGACAAATGTAAAACTCTGCTCTCTTGTGTGTCTCCGGACTGGTTGAGAAAGTTAAAGGAGGATGGAGAAAGTGCCAATGAGCTGCCTGGTGACCATTTCCTGGGGACAGGAAAGGAGGCAGACGGGAGGGCCGGCTAGCCCAAACAGGTGGCCCGGATCTGGATCAGGTCAGCCTTGCCTGCGGACTACAAGCCAACTAATCTCATGCTCCAAGTCCTTTCGAGTCAGTAACCAACAGTTATTTGATAAAGAAAAAAGTAATAGCAAAGCTGGATAAAACTGACTTTAATACTACTTCTACAAAAACCTAAACACTATCACTTTGAATATCATGATCTCTAAACTCAAGCAGAGAAAGAGAGATGAAATGATCAGTGAGCCAGATTTGATTAAAGACAAGTTCTGATTATGAAGGAAGCCTTACATTGTAAAAGTTGAAATTAATTAAACTTCACTGTGCTTGAATTAACTCTGTAAATGCACCTTTTGTAATGGTTTGAAACAGATAGGTTAAGTGTTTAAGATTTTGAACAAATTCTCTGTCCAGCCTATACTGATCCTATCATTAATGCACAGGTGATTCATCTGAAAATATCAAACGATTCTGTGCCGTTCTATTGTGGATGAAATGTCACTCGTTCGCTGAGAAAATACAATAAAATCTAAATATGAAGTCACTCTGGCTGAACTGCAAATCCAACGCTAATAGGAGAATACTGTTCCGACAGACAGCTCTGAGTATTATTGTCTAAACCTGGGGAAAGGGTAATTAATTTGGCAGTAAATCATTCAATGTTTTGGGGAGTCTGATGAGAACTGTAAAATTTTTTTTTTTTTCTCAGACACCGCCTCAGCCAACCCCCAATCCCCATTGTCTGTGTGAAAATGGAAATCTGTGCCACCAGTACAATATCCACATTATGTGGCCTGCCTCGACATTGTTGCATGACATGCTTGATTGTACCCTAGCGTGTAGGAATGGAAAAGTATAAACATACCATTAGCACATATTAAAGTTTTCTCTTCCACTTTCATTAATGTCTAACAAGAGAGTTCCTGAAATGATTTTGGCTGTAAAGAGTAAAAGAACTGCATTAATTGCCAAGTTCATTTCCGTAATATGTGTGTTTTCTGCAAACTGATGCAGTCTACTTTGCATTTTCCCTAGATTCATACAAAAATGCATTTAAATTTAGTGGACAATCATCTCTCCGACACATCCACACAAAACAAACACAAAGAAGTAGTTTCACTGAACCATTTTAGCTTTCTCTCTTATGTGCAAGGCTTTAGACAAATAGCACAATATAGTCTTTGTGATTGTTGAAACACACAGTATAGGCTACTGTTGATGGTTAGTCTTTTGTAGGAAACAATATAATTTCCTTTCAGTAACACAAATCCTGTTTCTCCTGATTCATTTGCTCCATTAATACTTAACTAAATAAAATGACATTTTTTGCTATATGTTATCAAGCTTGAAGTCAGAGCTACTTTATGGGACTGACTGACATTCAGTGCTTGTGAGGCCCCTAACATGAAAGTATGGACACATAAACCAACTGCTTTGTCACTACAAATATAAAAACGGAAAGTTTTTGTTCAGGAAAACAAATCAGAGAAGTTCTTGTACTAAGACAAACCCAAAAAAAAGTTGAATATAACTGTGTTCCTCTACACCATCCATTACACTTGTTGTTTGTTCATTTCAAAACACAAGATTGTTAATCTCTACACGTATTGCATTTAGTGTGCTGCAGAAAAAAGTGCATCTTTATAAGTCACACTGGGTGCCCCATGACATCCCAGAATGCCATGAAACAGATATAACATATACTCAAAAATGCATTTGGTTTTGGGGGGTTCTTTTGTTTTTGTTGTTTGTTCATTTTTTTTCTAACATAAAAACTTTAAGAAGCTTGCCATTTCTTCCAACGTTGGATCAAGTCTTGACCTTAGATAACTTGATGCTGCCACCTAGTGTCAGAGTGTCAGAGACTTTCTTTTTTTTTTTTGAGGAAAGAAAGAAAAAAGTTTGTCTATCTTTAACTTTAGCACAGTAGATTTGTAAGCATTTATACATTTTGACCAAATAACTGAATAAGAAAAGAAAAAAATAAACATAATGTGTGGCTTGTTGTTTAGAGATACAGCAGATCATCGCTAACTGAAGCTGTACATGAAACCACTTTTATGATTTTGATTAGCATACAGAAGAAAAGTTGCATGTAGCCTTTATTTGTGCAGGTTTCATTGAGAATGCTATCATTATCAGGTCACATGGCTTGCAGGCCGGTCTTAGTGTCAGAATGCAGAAAGAGACAAACAAAGGTGCTGTCCGTTTCTTGAAAGCATGTCTCAGTACTTCAGCTGCTCCTGTCTAGCCATGAGCTCAGAGTTGAAACAGAGTTCAGCCAAGAGAACTATTCTTGCTTGTTTTGTCAGGAGCGTGTACCATATTTCCCAGTGAAATACTACAGTCAGCAAAGGACACCACTATGCTGCTGAGGAAACAATTGGCTGGGCATTAATGATTTACAGGTACATATCTGCTATAATACCAACACGGGCAGACGTAACTGAGAGCAGGTTCTGATGGTATCATTGATGCTGCCTCAGATAACACCTTGGTCATCAACTATGTATGGATCTGGCAAAAGATATAAGATAATGTCAAGTGAGAGTAGGCTTTTTTTACCAGCCTATAGTAGGCAAGATCAGTGTTAAAATACTGAGTTAGAATACAAAGATGGATCACAGACCACTTCAAAGTGTGTCATTTTGTTACATTTCCAATTAATTTAAAAACACAATGTTCATAATGGAGCATGAAACATTATTTCAAGTAAGAACAAGCACTGGATCTGAACACATCCCAAAAGAAGCAACAAAAGGAAATTTAGATTTGTATAAAATTATCCAAAACAATCATGACTACAATAACAACACATAGAAAAACACTCAAGTATGGAGGAATATGTAAAATTATCTAAATGAGGCACAAAATTACCCATATAACAAAATAAATAACATGCAATTAAAAAAAAGCTAAATTATATTAAAATGATCAGAGTCACAAACAACCAAAGTGACACATCACATGTTACACAAATTACCTCAAAGAGATGCACAATTATTAGAATTTCACCAAAAACAACCATGAGCTGTGGGAAATGACTGAAAGAACAAGATCGCTCAGAGTAGAGTCGCTCCTCCTCCGCATCGAGAGGAGCCAGATGAGGTGGCTCGGACATCTGGTCAGGATGCCTTCGGGACATCTACCTGGGGAGGTTTTCTGGGCATGTCCCACCGGGAGGAGACCCCGGGGACGGCCCAGGACACGCTGGAGGGAC
>JAPMNP010646657.1:0-13251 GCA_029874935.1 Atherina boyeri | reverse complement strand
ATTTCCACCGCAGTTTTGTTTGTTTGTTTGTTTTTATCGTATACAAATGTAAATACATGAGTTTGAAACTAATTTTATGGATCTGATATATCTGTTAGCACCGGAGTGCAGTACGTATTTGCGTGACGACGTCACAGAGCAAACACTCAAGGCAAATGTTAAAATCATCTTCTATCAACTACTTAGGCAGCTGACTTATTAGGCATCAAGTCATCGAGTCAGTTGACTAGGTTTTCGGACGCACCCTCTGTCCCCTTTCCTGTTGGGCAACTGTCACAAGAGCCCAAAAAATCCTTTAAAAAAAAAAAATCTTTTTTTTTTTTTTTAATTTCCGATTATTAACTTATTTGCATCGAGCATTGAATCGTTCAAGAGAAAATCGAGATGCATCTAAGAATCGATTATTTTTCCCACCCCTACAAATTATTGGTACAATATGTGTTTTTCTCACCTCATAACTGTGGGGTAAAGTTCTGCTGTGTACAGAAATACAGTTGTGAAAGCTGCCTCTGCAAACATCTTGCCCAAAGCTCCCAGAGTGGTCCGTGCTGTCCACTGATCTGGGAAGATAAAGTTGTATTTTACTGTTTCAGGTTTGACTGCTGAATAACTGTTGAAGTTTGAACTGTACACTTGAGCTGAGAAGGTAATTATGACGTGTATGCTTATATTTTTCGACTGTTTTTCAACACTTGATTTATGCATTGAGTCTAATGTTATTGTTGCTGTAACTCTTAGTTCACTCTTTGAAAGAAACACAAACTTGAAGTGATCATTTACCTTCAGGCATGAACATGTTGAAAAAAATACACAGTCCGGTCAGAAGAAGAGTTCCAATCTGAGTGAACCTTCGGCCTATTTTGTTTAAAAAGAAAACGATGAAGGCTTTTGCTGGTATTTCTGTAACACCGTAGATGAACTGTGTGAGATAAATATTCACTCCAAATCCAGATACGTTCAAGCTGATTCCATAATAAGTACAGGCCACTCCAAACCTATGCACAGAATAAGAGCAAATTATTTGATACAAAAATTGAAGTGTTTAAAGAATTTAGTTTCTGCAGTTGTGAAACCATGGTAACAGTACCTGCCATGTGTTATACACTGTTGTCACTGTTCCCCTTTAGGAGGTAATGGTGCATTCACACCAAATGCGAACTAAAAATGTGCCTGTTTCCACCACAGACACCTTGCACCTCTGCCATATTTATGTCCACCATCAACAATGAGCTGTCACATAATGTAGTTTCAAAATCTTTTTTCTGTACTAAGTGCGAATACAGATCTGAAAACTTTCCAAATGTGTTTAATTTAATTAGATTGAGCCTACTTGGGAATATACACCAACATTTCCCACGTGGCTGAGCCACCAATGGGTCAGCTGACAGATCCAAATAAATCAGGGTGAGTGAGCATCATTAATTTACCCGCAGAGAACAGTCTTACCTCAGCAAGTCATTTGTATAATTTTCTTCTGTTTGTGCTATTAGTGTTTAAACACGAACTAAGACATGCTTTGGGTATTATGTAACAGCTAGGTAGCAAAATGTAAATGTATATTGCTTTAATGCTTAGAGCAGAGTTTAACTACTGTTGAAAACATTTTGTCTTACTTTGGGCTTTTGAGCAGCTCACCTCAAGGGTTATGTTCTGTTGGTGGACTTTTTCTTGGGTTTTTTGCCATTATGGTTTATGTGCAAAAGTAAAACAAAAACAAAAAATCTTCAGTCTGTGGACTGAACAACCAGAGGGCAGTCATATACTGTATATACATTAACACGTTAAGCTATGAATAGTTAGTTAGTCCGTGCATGGTAAAATACAACCTGAACTGAAACATATCTAAATTCCCATTTTCACAATGTAAGCCGCCTCACATCTCTGATCTCCCTCTCTGTCTTGTCAAACCATGGGTGTCATAGAGCTCTGGGAGACCACAGACAGTTATGTTAAGTCTATCCTCCATTATTTGTTAGGCCAGTGTTTCTCAATCCAGGTCCACAGGACTCACTGCCCTGCATGTTTCTAGGTGCGTTCCTGCAACACACCTGATTCAGATGCATGGACTTATCAAGTACTTTTCAAGCCTGTTAGCCATTAATTTCATTCAGGTGTGTAGGATTATCTCTAAATCATGCAGGGAAGTGAGTCCTGCGGACCTGAATTCAGTTTTTCAGGATGAAGTTAATTTGTCTCTTTGCCTATAGCTTGGATTAAAAAGTTGAAAAAAGAAAAAACTAAATTTGAAAACAACATTAAGATACGAAAAAAGCACAACATATTAAAAAACGAGTGAGATAAAGCTGTGCTTATTGAACCCCACCCCTATTCTACAATCATAAATAAAATAATTTGTTTCACTTCCTTAACAGACTTTTATTACACTGTTTGGAAGATAGACTGACTGACGCAATCTG
Source organism: Atherina boyeri (assembly GCA_029874935.1). Taxonomy (NCBI): domain Eukaryota; kingdom Metazoa; phylum Chordata; class Actinopteri; order Atheriniformes; family Atherinidae; genus Atherina; species Atherina boyeri. The sequence continues at coordinate 10,834 of JAPMNP010646657.1, read as the reverse complement.
CTGGGATTCCTTAAATAGGAAACTTTTTAACTGATTGGAATGTTGGGATAAATGTATTGCAATTACACTTTGTTAAGTGCCTTGAGATGACATCTGTTGTGAATTGCCGCTATATAAATGAATTGAATTGAATTGAAATAGAAAAGAACAACAACAAAATGGTTATTAAAAAGATGAATAACTAAAAATAAAAAAGAAAAGCAAGTAGGAAAGAAAAAGAAAAAAACAAGAACTCCTTGTCAAAAAAAAAAACCCACCCTAAATGTCGTGTTTATACTTAACCCTGAACTGTTTTATGTTTTAACATTGCTTCAAAGATGGGATAAGTGGATATTGAAAATGAATGGATGGAACGAAGCTTAGAAATAGCGTAAAAACCAAAGCAACATATATACCACACGATTCCAGTAAGAAGAGCCAGTTTTCTCATTCTGGGCGTCCTCACAAGATCCAGATAGGAATATGTTCTGTTTTCATCCTCTACTAGAATTACTTTGGACAAAACCTGTGGAGTAAAATAGAAAGTTTGAGCAGAAAAAAGGGGTTTTGCTTTGTTGAAACAGTAAGAATATGTTAAATGGTATACCTCAGGCTTTATGTCAGCCATGAATTCCTCTCTACGATTAACTTTTGCACAGTTACTGAGGTAAAAATGAGCACTGTCCACTTTTCCATTACTTATCAACCATCTGGCAGACTCAGGGAGCAAACTGTGACAAAAGATTTAGTAAAGGACACATTTTTTTTTTTCATAAACTCACACACCTTTCTTAATAAAAGAAATGAAATGATACTAGCAATGTGTGCAGAAGTGAAATATCATGCTACGGTTGAAAATGTTATTTTATTCTCCTTACCGCCAACAGAGCATAGCTACAAACAATGGGGCAGTCACAGCGGCTGTCAGGTACCTCCAGTCATTCACTAGATAAGCCACACCAGGAAGTATGACAGTAGAGATACTCCAATCCATGCTCATTAAAACGCCTACTGCAGTGCGATGCTTGATGTCCACCCATTCAAGACCTATGAGGAGCAGTATTTCTACAATTTAATGTTACTGAGATTGAGACACATAATGGGTCACATAGGAAAAGAATCTGCATGTGTGTGCTTTTGATAACAGGTTTACCTCATGTATATCTTTAGATATGTTTTTTAGATGTCTGACACGTTTAACCAAGTGTTGACAATCAGTCATAAAGAACATAACAGCTAGTTTGACATCCATAGCTCACAATAAGTGACTAAAAAGCAACCGAATAGATGTTTTATATAACCGAACCAACATTTGTTCTCTGTATGTGGTGTGATAAAATTATAATAGAGCACTCACAAAGGACAATGGAGACTATACTTATTCCAGAAATTCCAAATCCTGTTAGAAACCTCATGGCAGCATAAATGGGAAAACTACTTGAGAACACACTTCCAAAAGCAAAGAGGGTGGTTGATATGTAGGACACCAGAAGTGCTATTTTGCGTCCAAACCTGTGAAAACAGATATAACCATTGATAATTCTACGGAGCAGATCTTATAAAAACACAAAACAATAAAATATTCTACATGGAACAACAAATGATACTGGCTTGTTGGAAAATAAAAATCAATTACTGGGTTTTTTTCCTTTTATAAAGTAATGGTTTTTCAATTATACAGATACAAATAAATGGTTAAAAAGCAATCTCTTATCTTCTTTTAAAATTGTTTTTATTTCATAAAAAGTATTTAATTTTTCTCTGGGCAGAGTGTTCTTTACATTTGATTTAATTTTGGAGGCAAAAACATAAAAACCTGTCACTGAGATAACCAAATAGTGCTGCTCCAACCATGACCCCCATAAAAAAGATGGTAGCTGTTGCTCTGTTCACGCTTTTCCTATCACAAACCAGATCCCACTACGAGGAAAACACAGAAAAGAGGAAAGTAAGAGGTAAAGCTGGTCATCTGCAAACTTATTAATCTTAGCACCCAAAACTCACCTCTGTGGCCAGTGTGGATTTGAAGGTGGTGTTGTCGTAAATCCAGCCGCTCTGGCATGGAATTGTGGGTAAGCCAGTAGTGTTGGTAGAGTTAAGCAGCAGATGATACTGAGGCTTTGCAAACATCTGGCAGGAATTTGGACTCCCATCCTCCTGTACAGGGATACTAACAATCAGCTTCTCTTCCAGTGACAAATTCTGAAAAAACTCTCCATCATCCAGAAAACTGATGTTGCAGTGATGAGAGGGAATAACCGCAATGAAATTATTCAATAGGAAGTGAAATGGCAACGTCATACGAGGAATTACAAGCAGAAGTATTGTTCTTATTTGGAATCTACCAAAGCCATTAACCTCTGCCAGCACATTTTCAAATTTCATCTTGCTAATAAATCATGCAACAGCTGAGAGTGAAAGAAACAAGCATAAAGCAGGCAAGAAACTGAGCAACAAGCCTTTTTCTTTGGACTATAAGCTGTCGGTTAATGGGCAGCAACTGTATGGTGACACGTTGTTAACAGACAAATGGGCTGCCTGAAGTGTGTGGAAGGAGTCTGACATGTAACATTTTTTTCAATAAATAACTTTGAAAAAGGGGCGGCACAGTGAAACCGTGGTGAGCAATGCAGCCTCACAGGAGGATGATTCCTGATCCATCTAAGCATAACAAGTCAGCTTAATATTTGCTTAATGCAAAGGAAAGAAAAGAATAATCTTGAATAGTTACAAGTGAGAATAGTTTTTCACGCTGTTCCTCCTTACTTTGGTTCAAACCAAGAGATCCAGTCAAATGTTTTCATGGTTTCTTGGAACTGTTCTTCGGTGGCAATATGATTGTACAACACACTTATTCATAAGGAAATAATATATAACAATTTGATGCATATGTTTTAAATTGATGTTTTCTGATATGATCACGTGGTAATAATTATATTTACGGTATCTTATACTTGGTTAATTGTCCTTCAGCAAGTTGAATCTTTATTTGACTCTTTCAGTAGTCAGAAACAGGCAGACTTAGACATCTTAAAGTTGCTGGATTCTCATGAGATTCCCATGATTATGACTGAGTCCATCTTACCAGGCTCCAAGTTATATGTATGTGGTCATCAACTAAAAGCCTGGAGCAATCTGAACCATATACTGACAGGAGGTTTCATGTCCTTTCAGAAAAATGACAACAAGTTTAATATTTTGTACTTCGTAAGGATGTACACTCACTGGTCACTTTATCAGGTTCATTTTCTTAACACCAATAGCTTATCAGCCAACCAGATGGAATCAACTCTGCATTTAGGCATGTAGGGTTAGTTAAAGGTGTCTTGCTGAAGTTCAAAGCAAGCATTTATTTATGAAGAACATTTATACAGCTAAAGGCCTCTAAAGGACTTTACTCAATTAACAAAATCTCAGAGAAATGTTTCCAACACCTTGTTGAATCTATGCCACAAAAAAATCAAGGCAGCTCTGAAGACAAAAGGAGGTCCAACCTGGTACTAGAAAGGTGTACCTGATGGAGACTTGCGAATGTGGTATATTTTCAACAGAATGATTTCTGAGAAATAACTGAATGTAATTTAACCCTGACATTCATGTCCCTAATGAGTGAACTTCTGCTTAGTACTGTATACTCTATCACAACTATGTCTGTCCAAAACAAACATGTTTGTGTACTGAAAAGTTTGAGCAAGATCCGTGTAACATTTGAATGAAAGGATAATGATATAACAATTATTGAAATGTAAAGCAAGGCAAGACACGTTTATTAATATAGCACATTTAATGTACAAGACAATTAAAGAAATGGCTATTTTAATACAAAATGTACCAGTGAACCCCATTCCATACACATAGCAAACTCTTCCCTCTATATTTGATCTATTCCTAAATCAAAGAAAGAGTTAAACTGAGGGAACAATCACTTGTCACAAAATTGCACAAAAATATATTAGAAAAATTTCATGAAATAGCATAAGCAAGTACTAGTACTTTATCTAAAACTAACAAGATTGCATCTTCCAGCCTTTCTCTAAGAGCATCCGTCTAGTTAAAGATGTTTCCGTTTTGTATGAATTTGAATTGGATTATATTATTATCAAAATATTGATACATTTTCACATGTTCCTAGATAACTTTCCTTGTGGATTTGCACACTCAAGTTTCCCTACTACTTTGGTGATGCAGGATTTTGCCTTGTTCCAATATCAGATTGACATTTTGTGTGTCAAAATTGTTTATTTTTTTCACTTTTAGAATTTTGCAACTTTACATATTTTTCAATTCAAAATATTTTGAGCTAACGTCTTCTGATTAACATGTGAATCTGTTTGCATCAGTTTAATCTGATTGGTCTCTCACAGTATTTGAAAAATGCATTATCCCAACATATTTCCATATTGTGTTGTTCTTCATCAATTGTATAAGCAATGTGTAAAAGGAGCAGGCAGCAGAAAAACATCAACATCCATCCACTATTTTCAACAACTCCTCATTCTTACAGTTTGCAAATTATCACTTGACAAAACACTTAATAACAAAATGTCCCATACACTCATTATAACAGAACACTAAGTGCTTGCTGAGAAGCTGCTCCCTTCCAGTTAAACCAAACATTATGTTTTACCAAAGGTTGACACATTCACGTTCATGTATTTATTGGGAACACTGATATAATTTGAACGCAGGGTGAGATGAATTGTTACTGAATCTCCCTCTTCTTTGTTGATGGTTTCCTGCAATACAGACAAACTCATTTCATCAGTCACTTGATCTTGCATGGTTCACCTCAGGAAAAACTTGTGCAACAAGCTTTGTCTTTGATATGAACAAATGATTGAATCATGTAAATTATTGAGGAAGACATTATGTAACACATATAATGTTCCAAAATGATGCCACAGGACTGGATTATTCTTTAGCAGAAAATCTCAATAAGTAGCAAATCATTTACTGTATATGTAATATTTGATTAAATGTCAGGTCTTTTTAAAAGAAATCTTCCTATTTTTTACCTGGGTTTCTCAATGTCTTCGATGAACTCTGGCAGTTGGGTGTTTAATGTTTCAGGCAAGAGGGAAGTAACTAAACCAGCGCTAACTGCCACCACGCAGTAAGTAGCTGCAGGTAAGAGATGCCACACATCTTCCAGAAGCATGACAAGTGGGGAAATGGACACGCCCATCCGTGCCACAAATGAGGTGTAGCCTAAGCCATTTTGTCTGAAAGGAGAAGGAATTAATGGAAACCTTCAGTTCAAGTTATCACAACAGGATAGAAAGTAATTATCTCTTGTTTGATTGGGGACAAAAGTTTTATATTGACAAACCGTGCGACTGTAGGATAGAGTTCAGTTGTGTAGAGGTACATTATTGTGAATGAGGCCTCTGACATGGATTTTCCAAGAACTGCCACAATTGTGCGAATGATCCACTTATCTGCAGGGGAAGTGTTTGGAAAGTTGATAAAGATTAGATGTATCACTAAAGTGTGCAAATACAATAAAATGAATGGATTCAATGCCAAAACTGTATAATTAAATCTCAATAAAAATTACCTTGAGAAATAAAAATGTTGATGAAGAGACATAGGCCAGTGGACAGTAAGGCTGCCATCTCACAATTCCTTCTACCAAGTTTCTCCAAGGAAAAATAGACACCTATTTTCATTGGCATTTCAATGGATGCAAATATAAACTGTGTCAGGTATGGGTTTAGGCCGAACCCTGTGATATTCAGACTTATCCCATAATATGTAAATGCAACCCCGTACCTACAAAATGAAAATTCAAGAAAAAAAGCAACAAAACAAAACAAAACAAAACATAAAAACTGTCAGTACTCACTTGAGAGTTGACACAGTTAAATTATAAGTGTTAACTTTTTTCATGTCTGTACATTGAACACATAGCTGAAGCCAGTTGATGATTAGCTTAGTCTGGGGCTATTTTCTATACATCCCTGCTACATATCTGTCTCCAATTACTGAGTGATTGTGCAGAACATTGTAGGCAGTCAGATCATTTTAATTTGAGTCAGGTGTGTTTGAACAAGGTTGTATGGAAAACCTGCAGGACTGCGGCCCTCGTAGGACTGAGTTGAATAGCCCAATCTATAACGAGTTGACTGAATAATTCAAGCCCATTCAGTTCAAGGTACAATGATGTTATCCCATATTTACAAAACATATAGCGTAGTTTCTCTAAAAAAAAAAAGAGAAATCAATATCCCTGTTAATCTTTGTCCTGACATAGTTGGCAACTTTTCCTGCTTGTTAGCCTGCTTTGTGGTCATACACCACCATATTGACTGATTTACGCACAGCTTCAATTGGTGTCTGTGATGTGGCTAGCATTCAATAAAAATAAAACATTTAAATGGGATCCTTTACATTTCAACTAAGCCATGTGTGTGAGGGGCAAGATTGTATTATACATTGAACAGATTAAGCTTAATGAAAATAAGTTTGCCATCCAGAACACTGAAGCATTCCTTTATCCCATCACATGAGACCAACTGATACTTACCACACAATCCCTGAGCATATGGCAAGTTTTCTGATTTTTGGAGACCTGAAAAGATCTAATACAGTGTAGTTCTTATCTCCAGTTGCAGCTTCTGCAGATGTGAGAGAGCAGACATTTGTTTTTGTTTTTTTACAGTAAGATTTGTCATTAACAATTTAAGCAATTTTACAGTAAACCCAGTACCTTTGGTGTGATGGTGGCCATACACTTGGACCTGTTGTTTATCTGAGCACATTTCATGATGTAATGATGAGCAGTGTCAACCTTCCCTTTTGCCATGAGCCACCTCGCTGACTCTGGAAGCCACCTGAAATAATTAAAACCAGATTGTACTTTCCCAGAAATAAAACTGTGTGCTGTTGGTTTATCCATCTATCCATCCATTATCGATACCGCTTCTCCAATGCAGGGTCGCGGGGGGGCTGGAGCCTATCCCAGCTGTTGGTTTATTGAAGCCAAAACCACGTTTAATGACATTCAAGAAATATTTTTGCACTTTTGTGGTTGTGAAAGCATCTTTATGCAGAATGGGAAAATGGCATCCATGAGGGTGTAGGTTGCATTGTAAAATAAAATGTATCTAAGTCCTTATTTGGATTTTTCTAACCATAACCAAGTAATGCTATTACCAAAAAAAAAAACAACCAGAAAGGGACTGATGTTGTTGGTCTAAAACATGCAAAAGCTTCTTAAAATCACATAATTCAGTCCTTCCCTTGTACCTCTTGTATGCCCTCCATCCCCATTAAAAAAAAAAAGTATTTTACTGTAATTAAAACTTATAGGTCATATTTAAGGTAATGGATAAACAAGCTATTTGGTTGTTTCAATTGGAGAACTCAAAAGCAACAATTGAGATTCAGGTTTTTTTTGTTGCAAAATTAAAAAGGTGTACTTCATACCGCCAAGCAATAATGGCCAGAACCAGAGGTGACGTGACTGCCAGAATGAGCATCCTCCATTCATTTACACAATACGCAATTCCCACCAGAATCCAGTTCCCAATCGTCCAATCCAGGCTTATGATTACACCAGAGAAAGTCCTGCGTTCAATGCTACACCATTCAACATCTGCATATCAAAAGTTAAACAAAGTTAAACAGATTACCCAGTTGTAAAGAACACAGTGAAAAAAGGCTTAGAACGAGTTTGAATTGATTGATTGATTGATGGATTGATTGACGTTTATATTATTTTAGAAAATAATATGAAAAATAGAATATAATAAAAGAAAAAAATAAATGAACAAGAATACTTTTTTTTAAAAAGATTATCTAGCTCGAGTAGCAGGATGAGGCAACCACTTTTATCCCTGACCACCTTACGAGTCGCAATGATAGACATTGTGAAATCACATTAGTCTCCTAGAAATCATAATAAGTACAAGATAAAGGAGAAGTTAGCATTGGTTTCCTTACTTAAAGCAATAGAGATGATACTTATTCCTGCGAGGGACATCCCCGTAAAAAATCTCATGATGGCGAACATTACATATGAAGTAGAGAATGCACTTAGAACAGCAAATGTCAAGGAGGATATATAAGACACCAGCAGCAGTGGCCGTCTCCCAAACCTGAGGAGAATCAACTTGAAGTCATACTTTTGCTCAGAATACCAAGTTAAAATCCAATATGATCATCCATAATTCACAAGATTGGACATATTTCTCAGAAGTAAAAATGAATGATTTTCATTATTAATACATCTCAAATAGTTTGTTTGTTTCTTCTTTTAGTCACTAAAAAGTTGTAGCTGTTGTTAAAGATTTCTTGAGGCTTTATCCAAGAAGTGAAAAAACCTTGGACACACAATAGCAGAGACAATGTTTTTCATAAACCACCTGTCACTGAGAAACCCAAATAGTGGGGCTCCAATCATAACACCAATGAAGAAAATGGTAGCTGTTGCCTTGCTCATCGCTTTTCTGCTGCACACAAGATCCCACTGCAAGAAAACCATGGATAGTATGAACAATCTGTATTTTTAAAGTGGCTTGTGATGGAGGTTAAATTCAAGGAAGCTTGAAATTTGTATGTTTTAAACAATGTTTCTTACTATAAATTAAAAACTGTTTCAGCCATGAATGTTATCATCCAGAAGGGAGCTACATGTTAATTAAATTGTACTTCTTCATCAAAGACTTAAAGATAACTTTCTCAAAAATTTCATAAAGGAACTTATAGCATTGGGCTTGTTAGTGGAAAGACACTTACTTCTGTTACCAAAGTAGATTTAAAGGTGCTGTTGTCATAAATCCATCCATTTTGACACTTAACAGCAGAGGCTTCCCCACTACTGTTTGAACCTGACAAGTACTGATATTGTGGCTTTGTAAACATCTGACAGGAGCTCAGAGTCCCATCCCGCTCCGCCGGTATACCACTCGCCAGTTTCTCAGGAAGAGTTAAATTCCCAAACACACCTCTATCCTCCAAGGCACTGATGTTGCAGTGGTGAGAAGGAACAGCGGCCATGAAGTTGTTCAGCAGGAAATGACATGGCATAGTAATTCGAGATATCATTTGAATAAAAAATAGCATTATTTGGAATTTTCCGAATCCATTGATTTCAGAAAGTACGGTGTCAAATTTCATTTTGCTGTTTGTTACAAGTCAACAGGAAGCTGAATGCTGTTAAAGTGAGCTGATATAAAGAGACACAGGGTCAAAAAGACACATTTACAAGCAGTGTTAATAATTACAGTTGCTCAGAAAAATGTGTTTTCAGGATTATATTGCAACCATTTTAAATGAGTTACTCTTTATCAAACATGGACTTTATGTGATAAATCTTTCTTTTTTTTAAATTGAGTCCTCATCTAAAACCCCACCCACTCCAAAAAAGTCTCAGAACGGAAGCAGCTAATTTTAACCAGNCACACACACACACACACACACACACACACACACACACACACACACACACAAACTTACACAACACAGAGATACAATACAATATTTTAAGATTTACACAAAAGTTCATTACAACATCATATAGTTGCAGCATATTTGACACAAGGTATATTAGATATTAGTGATGTCCAAAAGGAGACCAGTGAGTTAATCAAAACAAGTCCATCTAAATGTGTTGTCCTCTGAGTTACATGAATTTTCTGCGCCTTGACACCAGCCTTGTGAGTCCACTGGAGTGTCTGACTCAACACGTTGGAACCGGCATTGTCCAAATTCATCAGGATAGCACTAGATTAGACACTGAATGACACTTGAGGAAAAGTGGAGACAAACATGTCGTCAACAGGGAAACTAGACTTTGTTCCACACTGAACCCTTAAGAACAGGAAAAAAACAGAAAATCCATCTTGTGATAAAGACATGGTTAATAGATTAAGTTAATGATGATATTTATCAATTATAATTGTATAACGCTTTTAAGACACCCAAAGCACTTCACGTTCACATTTACTCCATATTCATACTTGGTGGTGGTAACCTACATGTGTAGCCACCCTGGGCTAGACTGATGGAAATGTGGCAGCCAATCCGAACTAAGGAGCTCTCCAAGCATCACCAAACATTCATACACGTTCGTAGATGTTGACACTGCAGGCAAGGGGGTGAAGAATCTTGCCCAAGGACACAATGACAGATTGACTGGAGGAGTGGGATTCAAACCACCAAGTTCCTGTACATTACACAACCTGCTCCACCATCTGAGCCACAACAAAATTGAAGCATTTTGAAGATGCTACTGTAAATTAACTTTGCATCTACAGTAAGTGTGGCTGTGGGGTTTGAGCCGCAGCCTCCCATGTGAGAGTCATGCGCGCTAACCAGACGATCAAAATAATATCCCTGTGGCCAAATAGCCAGGGTGCATGATCAATCGGAGGCATTGTGACAGGATTGCCAACTGTCACATAAGTTTTTATCCTTGCCAGTGCAAGTTGTAATGGCTTTCATGAATTCCCTGTGACCTTTCACCAGGTGAATATTCAGATCTGTCTTGTTATAGTGCAGCTGTTCTTAACTGATGTTTTACAGACTTATTCACAACTTTCCTTCCTTCTTATAAAATAGGACAGGCTCCCATAACCCTGAACTGGATTAATAAGGTATATAGAAAATGGATGGATAGAAAATTGATTGATTGTGCAGACTCACTACACTGCAAACTTAGCCTGGGAATTCCCAGGCTACCTTGCAGCTCGATTTTATTCTCGCTGCAAGGTAGCCTGGATGCCATGGACCAAAATTTCCATCAGACACGGAACCAATCACAAACCGGGTAGGTCTTTTAAAGGGATACTTCGGGATTTTTGACATAGGGCCTCATTTCCTAGTTATCCAGAGTGTTGTTGATGCCTGGAGA
>JAPMNP010646639.1:0-16825 GCA_029874935.1 Atherina boyeri | reverse complement strand
ATCAATCAACCTCTCTAATTTTTGAGTAATAGGGGAGGCTTTTCATTGGAGGATAGGTGGGGGAGGAGGCGGTCTCAGGTGCATGCATCATTTGAAAATGATTCTAACCGTCGCAGACCTGTAAAATCCTCTGTACCACCTTTAATTAAATTTGTTTATTTAATTGGAGCAGTGCAGGTTTATGAGCATCAGTACACGAAAGCTGGGTTGGGTTATAGCCTTTATTCACAGTAGCTTGACAGGAAAGGGGTCAGAGAGAGCGAGGAATGACATGCAGCAAAGGGATCCAGGCCGGGACTCGAACCTGGGCCGGCTGCAATGAGGAGATGTAGCCTCTGCACATGGGGCGGGTGATCAACCCCCTGAGCCACACACAGCCCCTAGCCATTTTTCTTAGATGAACTTTGAAGATGGAATATGTAGAACATATTAAAAAAGGAGGTAAACATTCCAGAAATGTTGCACGTTTAAATGGTACCACAAGGTCCCCTCCTGTAGTGTTCAAGGTACAACAGTTAGGTCCATATCTAAAAAAAAAAAAAAAAATCATTTAAAGGAGAAGGTGCTAGCCAATAGAGAACCTTGTATAGTAAACAAGCAAATTTCAGATTTCCAAAGTTTTAAAAACTAAGACCACTATATTTTTCAAGGATGTTCTTGTGAAGAACTTTTAGAGGTTTTTTGAAGAGTGATTTTCTTTTTTCAATTTAAGATTTACTTGACCTGTAAAGGACCAATTGGTAATACAATATTCAGTGTGGGAAAACATAGTAGAATAATACATCTTCGCAGGACTGATTCTCAGAAATGGCCTCATTTGTTAAAAGTTTGTTTTTAACCTCTTTTTCTTAACATGACCTTTAAAAGATAAAGTTGAGTCCTTAAAAATGCCAAGATAATTCAGTCAATTGACAATGTCCGGCTCCTCTTTGAGAAAAAAACATTTGAATTTGGCATGATTTCTGGTTACTTTGTAAACCTCATACATATCATATGTTTTATAAAATATTCAATACAAGATATGATTTAAAAAGCAAATCCTGAACCTGATGTTCTGCAGCTGGTTGAATTGAATACATTTTCTGGATGCTTTTAGGCTGAGTAAAAAACGACTACATCATCAGCATACAATAAAACAGACATTTTGACAAATGTCAGGTAAATCATTTATGTGAAACAGTTTATTTCTGCATTCACAAATGCAAATTACAACTTAAACTTACACACAACAGAAAGACCAACAAACCACACTGCCCCCTCTGGGCCAGTGTTATAAATTGAAAGCTGTTCTGTGATCTGAAAAATAAAATCCTGTTCTCGAGATCATGGATGCAAAAAAAAAAAAAGAAAGAAATTGTGTTAAAGAAGGGAGACTTTTTATCTGTGCATAGTTTAAAGCCAGCATTTGTGATTGTATGTGGTGCATTCCCACACATAGCATACTGTAGGCCATCTTGATGTCCTGTGAAGGCACTATAAATGCTACAGGATATGTTCAGACTTTTAAGCATCATATATTTCTTTTAGGGCTTATTAAACAATGTATTTGCGATAGTTGAGGGTCCTGTCACAGTACCTACAAATTGATCATGCTACTTTTCGGTCAGTGCACATGAGCATGACCTTGGAGGCTGGGGATCAATTCCCACCCAGGCCCTCTTTCATCCTACCACATTCTGGTGTTGTCGGCAGGATCCGTGTATGGTGGTCTCATGGATTCCTAATGTGTGGCAGCCTGCGGGGAGCATGAGGACATGCTTTTGAAAAGAAGAGGGGGAGAGATGTGACAGTTGATGTTCCTGTCATGGTGCCTACAAATTGATCATGCTACTTGGCTACAGAGATATCCCTTAAGACAAAGTCTTTTTTTCAGGAAAGTTTATCAGTTTCAGCATTTTGTGTTATTTTCTTTTTTTTTAAAGGTAACGTATGTAAGAATCTGGTCAAAACTGGTATTGCAATCATGTGAAGCCGTAGCCTATGTAAGAAATGACTAAAAATGGCCAAAATAGGTCAACAAAAATATACACAGAAGTTCTGGATACTTTAGAACCCTCCACTTCCCCCCGATTGGGGGATTTCATCAAATATCAGCACAAAATGTAAACAATAACATCATTTAGGGGCTGTAAATCCGTTTTTGAAATGAGGTTGTCAGTGATATAAGTATTTGAAATTAACATAATTTATTAATGTGTTGTAACATATCAGCACCATTTAATTACAAATTTAAACTAAAGATGATACATAATTCTGACATCTGGCACCTTTAAGCATTGTGTGTCAACGTTCTGTTGTATTTTAAATTTATAAACATTTAAATAATTTGCATATGATATCAAACACAAAATGCTACCTTTTTAAAAGTAAATTCATGCTGCATCACCTACTCTTCTGTGTGCAGTTTTGAATGTAATAAAATGTGGGAGTTTTACCACCTTGATAGTTATGGGGAAGTCTGTTTACTCTCACTGGAAATCTATCAAAAGCCCACGTTGCTGTCAAAGCATAAGTGAGTGCTTGATTTGAAAAGTCTCTTTGTTCCTCTGTACACTCAAGTGTACAACAGATCGGATATCACATTCTATCATTCCCCTCTCTAAAAAAAAACAAAAACTGCATGAAAACAAATGTGAGCCTTCATCTACTTGGCAGTCATGCAAATCAGAAAATGCATAATGTTGCAACTAAAAAATAGATGATGATATGTATTGATTTAACCTCTTACCTGCTATGAACTATATACTTCTTGGTTGGCTTGGTGAATGTTCAGAGAAATGTCAGAGAGTTTGTGTGTGTTTGTGTGCTGAAAGAGAGCGAGAGAAAAGATAGAATTGTATCCAGTGGCCGATATGTATTCCCTCCACTGGGTCCTCTGGTCATGAACAATAGCCAGGGCTGTTTGTTCTTGCTTACTTGGGGCTTCGGTCTCCAGTGAGTCGGAGCAAGACCCAGCCAGTATCTTTTCTCCACGAACACCGCTCCAGCACAGAGACACATTGTCCACAGCTTTTTTAATTAAAGACCCCTGGTTGACACTCTGTGCCCGCTGACCTGAGTTGCTCAGAGCCTACATGTGTCTACCACAATCCCCTCCACAGTGTATAAGCCTCAGTGGATAATTGGAGGGAGAAATGCTATACTGTATCATGAGATGGAGAAAGGATTATCTAATGAGGACTGGTTTAAGAGTCAGGGATAGAGGAATAATGCAGCGTTTTCTTCTTTCAACATTAACCTACCTCCTTCACTCTCTGATCTTGTACCTCCTTTCCTTGTTTAAGGTTATGAGAGAGGGAGGGGGTGGCTGAATTACTTTTTTTTTTCCCCCCGATGAAAGCCACCTGCCCCTCATCTCTGTTGAATTACAGAATTAGTTAGCTGCAGGTTTCCGACCAGAGCTGACATGGAGCGTCCAGAGAGAAGACTGCAAGTAGCTCTTCTGCTTTTTCTGCCTCTTCTGAGTGTCAGCGGAGTTTCCAATCAAAAATCGACAGGTACACTAATTTATGAATATTAGAAAGACAGGATAAGGCTCAACAAATCTTTACTTTAAATGTTTACAGAGATTTAAATGTGGTTTATGATTGATATCTCTGTCTTTATTGAGTTTACATGTGTTGATACTTTAACTTGAATATTTATAATAAAAAAAATTAAAAAAACTAATCCATAAACCTTTTCTGCTGTTTTGCTCCTGCTTTAGTCTCCTGGTGTGTTTTGTCGGATGCTGAAGAGCAGAAGTGTTTGGACTTGGCCGGCAATGCTACAGCCCAGAATGTAAGAGGAACACTGCTGTGTGTCCGTGGCCTGAATACCAGGGACTGTATGGAGAAAATCAAGGTACACACTGATAAAATGAATAGAAGCTGTAGTCTGCACTGTAAAATATGGTGATCTTTTCATTTCTCCATTATCTGCCACAGCTGCAATCATGCAATGATTTATTGGAGAAAGTGGATTAGAATAATAAAGTGGATAGAATAACATTAAGATTTATTTTCCATCATTATTTGCAACCATTTAAATGTTTTTTCTTTTTTCATTTTCTAAGATAATCTGATAATACTTCTGTGTAAGGAAGGCACAAATCACAACAACAATACACAAAATCAGCAAAAAATTAGAAGTGCAAAAAACATTTTGCAAAATGCAACAATACAAAGTATACATTTAAAAAAAAGAAGTACAAACAAAATAAATAGATAACTTAACAATTAAGGAGGAACCTAAAAAAAAACTTGAACAATTTAACAAAAACAAACAGGCAATGATGCAAAAATGCTGAAAACATAAAAACATTTTCTAAAAAATTCAAATATGTATTAAAGCTGTGTTTTATTTAATTATTTTTAAAATGTGTATACCCAATTCAGTGAAATTTGTTTTCTGTAATGTAAAAGGCAAATACGCTGAGTTTCTCATTCACACATTCAGTGCTTATTATTATACTGTAAACATTCATCCTATATACAGTAGTGCCTTTTCTCTACATTTGCGCACTAGTATTGGGTTCAGTATCTTAGACACTGATATGTGGATGCAATGAGGATCAAACCGACGACCGTATGGTTTGAAGGAGACCAGTCTTAGCTGAGCCACGACCACCTCACCTCAATTTGTTTTGTCATTTATTTTGCGCAGTGTCGTGGCAAACTGACGCTAAAGAAAGCTACTGTACCTTTTTGTGGGTATCTGTTTATAACCTCTGGGTATCACTCTGCCAAAGTTAAAAACATTTCTGTTTTCCTCAGAATGGGACAGCAGATGCAGCCTCCATGTTTGCAGATGACATCTATGCAGCAGGTCTTTGCCAGGGCCTGGAGCTTGCAGCAGGGGAGTCCCATAATGGAGTAGGTAAGTCACACATTAGCGATCTTTGGCTTTTACTGCAGGAAAGCATTTCAGACTCTCATGTAAGCTGGTCCAGAATTGCCCAACAGGCCTAAATGAATATGTTATACATTATTTCTCATTTATTTTTTTCTCCTTTACTTTTCTTATTTACGATCAGATGGTATCAGCTACTATGTGGTGGCGATGGCCCGTCGCTCCTCATCAGACCTGTCCTTGCTGGAGATGCATGAGCGCAGCTCCTGTCACCCTGGCATGAGAACCACAGTGGGTTGGACTGTTCCCATCGGCTATTTGGTTAACACGTCCCAAATCAGCGTAGGAGAGCAGTGCAACCTCCCCAGAGGTGAGGCTGAGTGTGACGGGTGTGAGATGGGGTGTGTACGTGTGTGCTGAAGTGTGGAAAGTGTGTGAAGTCCAGAGGGGAGAAGGGGGAATCAGCATAGTGGAACAAAGAGGAGAAAGGATGTTATGAGTATGGGGATGTGATGATGAACACAATTACACACTTCTTATAATATGCTATTGCAGCTCTATGGCCTGCAGTTCAACACCTTACAGTCAAGATATGAAGGTTGTTTTTCCTTGTAAAAATCCAGGAAAAAAAACAACTTTTCATTAGGTTTTATACAATCTTCAAAGAAAAGTACCGTTATTTTGAACCTGGACCTTATTTATAGCATGGCATATGTTCATAAACTCACCCGGACAGTTTTGGAGTTACTTGAAGAAGTCTATCAGGAGATAGTTAGATCCATCGCGTTGGCGTTGTCAGGGTTTCTTATTAGTGTCGTCTTCATAACCGGTTTGTGTCTCTATATTTATGGTTTCGGATGGCAACAAAGCTGCTCTGAAGGCACAGACGGATAGTACAACAACTAAGGCGTTTTTTGTGGCAGATAATGTCTTATTTAGAGGTAAATGACGTTGCCCCGACCACTTACATTGAATAGATATGTATGCCAGCATGAATTATCTAAATATCCCCCGATAGACTTCAAGTAACTCCAAATGTTTCAGAGGGAGTTTATGAGCGTATATCATGCTATAAATAAGGTCCAGGTAAAAAAAAAGGCACTTTTCCTTTAAGTCAAACTGGCTTGCATTTGAAGGGCCACAAGCAATGGCAATCCAGGTTGGAAGTTTCCAAAATTAAAAATTCAAACAATTGCTTTTTTTCTGCAATAAACAGGGCTAAACATAGTCTTCCAAACCAATGGGAGAGGGAACGCTCTGTAGCCTTTCTCCTTCTACTCTGACTAGTTCTCTGTTTTTATTGCCAGTGGTGGGGAACTTCTTTGGTTACAGCTGTGTGCCCGGTGTTAAGGACCCTCAGCACGATCCCAAAGGCACCAATCCAAAGAACCTTTGTGAGGCCTGCATAGGAGATGAAAACGACAGACACATCTGTGCCAACAACCACAGAGAGAGGCATTACGGAGAGGCAGGGGCACTGAGGTACAACACTGACACCAACATCGGAACTAATTCGCTAAAAGCCCCAAGAGGTGGGGTATTTGATATGTCTATACTTTATATCCATTTCAGTCAAGAATACTGTGCCTAATCTAAAAGAATACAGCTTTGATAATAATGACACGATGATGAATAGGTAATTATACTGCTTGGCCTTTTTTTTTTTTTTTTTAAAGTCATGGAATATTTCATTAACAAAAACTCTCCAATCATTAAGACTATAACCATAAGATAAAGGAAAAAAATACATTAAATTACTAGAATGATCCATTCCTGTGCAGTGTAATAGCTTTTTAATGTCATTTCCAGTCATTGCCTGCATGTTATAATTATTGATAATGGAATGACAGTCTGTTGCTGTGCAAAGCTGCTGTGTAAAAAGACATTTGTCATGGTAGTTATTATGTTTGAGATGGGATTAAAAGGACTACGGGGATTCAACAGCATGTCAAAATGTAAAAAAAAAAAAAGATACCTGTGGCAGCGGAACTGTGCTGATTTCCTTCTTCTCTCAGTGATGTAAACTGCAACATATTTCTTTCAGGTGTGTAGCTGAAAACCTTGGTGATGTCGCTTTTGTCAAACACACAACAATCTTCGATAACACGGATGGTTAGTGTCTATTATTTTGAGACTTTTCAAGAATGCTCAACTGATGATAGGTTGATTGAAAATGGCTTGGAAGCAGCGCAGCGAAATTCCATTTCAAGACACAAGATGTCAGTGTGTGTCAATCTATTTTTGTCCAATCCAGAATATAATGAACAAATGACACTTAAATAACATGGTGCATAATGTCTACTTCTAAAAGTGAGATGGATTAATGATAGGAATTAAAGAAATCACAAGGGCAAAAGAAAAAAAAACACAAAGCAGATATCACACCGACTGGAATAATAAACATGCGGCTCAGGCAGTTTTGTCCAGCTAGCGTCCTAGTTCTCAGTTTGCTGCATCTGCTCCTCGGCTTTGGGCAACATCCAAAATTAATGGTGATCATTATCGCCGTCACGCTACACAGACTCCGCTGGTACAGCTGAGAAGGAGCAGTTTGACGCCAGATCCGCAAACACTGCAGCTGTTTAATGAAGCATGCTTTGTCATATGGTTAAAAAATGTCCCGAGTCACACCAATTAGGAAAGGTCAATAAAAAGCAGAAGGCCTGTGCCGATACCTCGGGACAACGTAGCTTCAAGGGGGTCTTCCTCTTTGCAGATGCATTTTTATTTTGTTTCCATTTTTAGATTTTTAAAGTAACAAGTCAGAGTTAAAATGTTAAATGGAATCCAGTCAACATGGTGTTCAATTAAGAATTAAATCATTTGATGAATGAGTCATCATAAACAAATTAGTATGCAAATGAACTCCAGTTGTTCTTGGTTTAAAGTGGCATCAGTCATCACCTGTAAAACATCAATTTAGTTCATTTCCCATCATTTCCAGCTTCCTTAATTAAATTCACTGTGGCCAGGTAAGAACCAAGAGTCCTGGGCTCTGGACCTGGAGCTGGAGGACCTCAAGCTGCTGTGTCCAGATGGAACAGAGGCGGGTCTGGATGAGTATGAACGATGCCACCTGGCAGCTGTCCCTACCAACGCTGTAGTGGTGCGGATGGAGGATAAGTGCCGTGTCTGGAAATACCTGGAACGTTTGCAGGTTGGTGAATTGTTTGTGTTTCGCCCCAGATATGTGTGTTTATGGCTACCTCATATCTCTGTGGAATTAGTGTTATTGATCAGCGCACATCACCATGAGTGTCTGCCGGGAGCTGCAATCCTTCTTCCTTAGTGGTGTGTGGGAGATGCCAGGAGGACTGATACATCCTGCGCCGATCTCCTGGCTGTACATACATGCAATCTCAAAAAACACATGTGCGCAGAACACGCCAACGCAGATTTATGCATGCCCTCATGCATTAAGTGCTGTCACACGCTGTCTTTTTGCTGCAGAATGTGTTTGGCAATGCCACTGCAGGCTTCAGTCTGTTCAGCTCAGTAGGCTACGGCCAATCCGATCTGCTCTTCAGCGATGCCACCCACCACCTGCAGAGAGTTCTGGGTAACTACACCTCTTGGCTGGGCACCACTTACACCAGCGTGCTGCAAGCCTTCGAGTGTGAGGGTAAGAGTGATGACGTGCACCTATTTGCTTGTGTTTTTGTGAATTTGCTGATGAAGAGTGGGTGGCTAAGGGCTGGAGGAGTGTTGTCTTCTTTGTGTGTGTGTATGTGTGTATGTGTGTGTGTGTGTGAGCGTAACCATTGCAGCTGCTCTCATTATTGCACATTTCCTCCAACAGGCTTCTGCTGATGGAAGAAGGGGAAGAGATCCAGCGCATCAACTTCCACCCCATCCCGCTGTCTCCATCCTCCAGTTCTGCCTCCCCTCCCTGCCATCTGTGTCCCTCTGACTCACTATCTCTCCTTCTTTTTGCTCTTCACGTTTGTTTTCTCCCTTCATTTCACCAGCCGAATCTCTATTATTATACCCCTGCCCTCCGCCAACTTAGTATGTCCTCTAATATGCTGGCTGGCAGGGTAGGACAATACTAAGAAGGGATAATCAGCTATTAAAATGTCCATGAAATTGAGCATGGTATTTTGATAAAAGGACACTGGGAAGAAAGGGTGAGGAATATAGAATAATAGGATATAAATATGTGACAATTGAGTCCAAAAGAAGCAGACGTTGCTGACTGTTGTCGGTCCTGATGGTATTTAAAGTTTTATCTCTTTTAAAAAAAAAGGATTTTAATGTGGATCTAAAACATAAAAGGTGCTCCCCTATGGTCTAAACATATTTCCACCCATCACAAAGTCCTGCTTACTGTTCCTATCCTGTATGTTTATTGGGAAATCTTATCCTCCACATTGTAAGCTTCAGAACACCCCTTCTCCCCAAACAGGGTCTGTCTCTGGCACTGAACAACTGGGTGCTATTAACTTTGAGCTTAGGAATCTCAGTTACTGGAAGTGTATGTGTGTGTATGTGTGTGTAAGTACACACAGTTTCCCACAGCCATCATTACCCTAACTGGCAGTCTGGCATATTATACTGTTTGTGTGTGATGGAGGAAAAGTGTGTGTGCTTGCATTTATGTGCTTATGTGTCCGTGTTGATAGGATTGCTACTTTCCCATGGCTTGTATTGCTCACTACTTAGGATCCTTGCTTTCTCACGTCTGATATGGTGGGCCGGACTGTGTCAGCTCACTGTGTATTGTAACACAATACGGTTAGGAAAAAAGGGAACTGAGGCTTGGGTTGCCTTCAGTGACCCATGAGTGAAACTTTATTTTCTCATCTGTTTGCTTCACTTAGGTTTCCAAACGTGTTCTCACAAAATTTCTGTCTGCTGCTCTTAATGACGTAAACAGTTGATGCGATTTATACTTTAACACTGTAACAATGGCGAGGTTTTGATCATGATGGGCAGGGAGAGTTACTGACAGGAGGATGTTCGTGGTTGGGGTTACTGGTAGGTTTTAGTCCGTTCAGTTATTTATGAAGGCATGGCGATCATTTATTTTTCTGACATGTTTAAGGCACTATAGTTATAGAATCATAGTAAAATCACCAACCAGCTTATGAGCCTTACTTGACCTAATGAATCATGTACTGTAAAATGCATTGCAGACTTTAACTGTGTGCTTTTCACATAATGTCCGCTATTTCCCCCCCTTTTCCATGCTGCACCACTGAGCTCAGATATGAACTGATAAGCTGGATGAAGTTCTCCTCGTCAAGCTGTGTTTTTGTTATTCAATATGCTGGAAAAATCCCCAGCTGGTACAACAGATCTAGTTGCAGGTTTTTTTAGCCCAGCTCTGATAGAAAACTGAAAGCCTTCACTTTTAAATGTAGCCATCTGTGTCTTTCTTTTGTCCACATCCATCTCTGGTTTGTACCGTTGGTGCTGTTTCTTTCTATACTGTTGTCTGACTGCCTTAAACAAAGCTAAATGTAAATAGTCCTCACTGCCTGAATGTGTAGAGCTGCAAACTTTCTTTTTTTTTCCAACCAATTAAATGAACAATGATAAAGAAAATAATCCTCTCTTCCTTTCAAGTTGACTTCTAATTATATCCTGACACAGCTATATAATATCTGTGTGGAAATTAATTATGCTTGATATATCCCTCTTGCTCCATCACACAGTCTCAGAGCTTCTGCCTATCACATGCACTTAAACTAAGAGGAAGCCATTTTGCCCCTTTCCATTATCCCTTGTCTTTGGGAATGAAAGAAAGGAACAAGATGAGAAATCTGGATAAAGAAAAGTAAAAAAAAAAAACTCTCAGCAAAACATGTGAATCAGGTACATGCAACCATTACAGGGGGTCCTCATGTAAAAACAGACCACTCAGTGCCCCCTGTAGCACAGCTTCACCTCATTTACAACATTAATCCTTCAGAAAAAGCCAGTTCATGATGGAGTACAACCATTTAGCAGCGTGCAGATACTGTAGATTGAACTGCACTGCAGCAGAGTGCTGCAATCACTCTCAATCCTCAACTCTCTCACTGCCCATTTTGCTGTAATGCACCAATAAAAATAAGTATAACAGTCTCAGTACTGTCCTCTCAGCCTTTAGGTGTGGATGTAAACTAGAGGAAAGTGTGTGAGTGCTAGTGGTGGAAAGCGATCATAAGTAATTTACTCATTTCATAATTGCACTCACACACTTTGCATTTAAAACGCATAAAGAGGAAAATAAATGTAGGTTTATTATTACTTTTGCAGTTTTTTTTCAGTGCCCATTTTGGAGCTCTATAGGGTTCATGTGTATTTATTTTACGTGCATTTTCACGTTAAATATTTCATAGCAGTAGCTTTTCAGTATTAATTTCTGTAATCGTGGATCTCAAAATCAATAACTGACAAAATTTCAGCCGGCATTATCATTAATAGTCCAATAACAGAAGCAGCCTTGTCTCAGTCATTGACTGTATATTAGATGGTCATATCCATCATCTATCACACATGAAGTTATTCGAGAAATTCTTTGAAGTGTAATATCAACAATGAGTACTTGTCACTGTCTCCAAAACATTTCATGAAACACAAAATCAGTCATTTCTACAAGTCATTTTGTTTTTATTGACTTGTTTAATTCCAACTCATGCTGGTGGTTTTTCTGGAAACAATTTTCTAATTTAATATGCGGGAGGGTGATAGGAGGGCCCGGGCAGGGTTTGAACCCCAGCCTTCTGAGTAAGAGTCATCTTGCTGACCAGTCGACCAAAGGGACATCCCTGTGGCCAAGTAGGCACATGATCTATTGGAGGCATAGTGACTGGGCCCTCAACTGTAACAAATACATGGTTCAATAAGCACTAAAAGAAATGCACTTTTGTGGTAACCTCTTGCATCAGAAAGGCTAACATTGCTAAGGGCAAAAACTGAACTGTAGACTTTAAAATGGCACTTCAAAAACCACTTTGTGAGATGAAAGCGGTGTCTCACTTGTTTATACAATCACTGATAACTCACAGACCGTTCATTCCCAAGAGAAGTTAAAGTCACAACAACCAAATGGGACGACGAAAGTTAAAGGTATGGCGGAGGATCTTTTTCTTCCGGGTGGATCATCTAAACTATTGATCCTCCAAATTGTCAATCATAGTTTTACGTCGTACGTGCGCTTTCTGCGTATGCGCACTTTCAGGTGTTTGTGTCGTGCGCTACGACGCCTTCATCTATTCATTCCCCACGGTTCTCACCGGGCTTTGAAAATGGCAGAGAGTTACACGAGAAAAAGTGTTTTTTAGGAGATTCTTTCTCACATGGTGTTCGCTGAAAGCTCAGGTCGGGCTCCCCACTGATGCCTGTCGCTACGTTTCTACTCGACAGGTAGTCTAAAGTTCGGCATGCTGTTTGGAGAAATGCATTTCAGCCTCAGGTTACTAATAGAAGAAGTTATCTACGTCTATATTGTAACCTTCCAGGGAAGATTTGTTCATTTATATTGTAATTTGCATCTGAGTGGACGTCTTATCGTCGCGTACCTCTCCTCCCCCGTTGCCAATAGCAACGTGTAAACAGAGCGTGTATGAGGATTGTCTCTCAGGGGCAGGGAGTGCTGTGCATGCGCATTCTTTTTCAAAAAGTGAAAAGGGCGGTTCTGTCGGGAAAATCGTCCACCTTGCCTTTAAGTTAATCGCTGAGGAAACAATGATAAAACTAGTGATTTTGTTTTTGTCGTTATCAATTCAGTAATGTTTGTACAGCAGGCATTAGAGGCATATAACGCAGGATCATCCAAACAATTGCTGATGAAAAAAATTATTGGCTGTTTGCTTGTTACATTACCATGATCACTTTAGTAGTAATAATCTTTCCCCCTCCACCTGAATACATTTTTTTTAGTGGGTAACTAATAAGTACTTGCTTGACAGTTTTAGGTCTTATTTTTCTCACAGTAATGCTGATGCACACATTCCACAGAAGACAAAAAAATGTGCCTTTAAAGGTCCTTCACTAAGCAATGAGATTCAGTTCCTCCTGATGTGGTCCGTTTTCTTTGTCCTTTTCCTTTCACCCGTTGTTGCCCTTTCCAATAGATAAGTAAATAAATAAATTAATAACCAGGCAACAGCTTTAGTAGGCAGAGGCAAGCCTTTAGCCTTTCAGGAGTGCTGTCTTTACAAGAAGATTCTCCTGTCTTAGCGTTCAGTAAAGTGTGATTAACCTTCACATTCTCTACGGGCACTGCCCTATATAGGCCGATACTTCTTTCATTGGCATCATAAGTTGTAAGTCAGAGCTGGGAATGATGTCACGTCGGAGGTGACATTGTTCCAGTTACAAGCTGTATAGTCGCTAGCATTTTCTGATTGTTGTGCTAACTGGCCAGGCTAACTGTTATTGGCAATATAAGTTAATAACGACACATTATGCAGTATTTTTATGCACAGTAACTCAATGGCAATATATTGCAACTGATATGAAAATACACAGACTGACAGAAGTGATAAAAAACAGTTTATTACTGTTAATGTCATGAACCTTTTTAGGTGAGTACATGCATGTTGGATTTTGAGCAGTTGCAAATCCAACATCAGGGGGGATGTTTCATGAAAAGTTTGAATAAACTTAGATATAATGATTTAAAATGAAATGCAAAGAAAGCAACTTTAAATCTGCATGACTTCTGGTATTGACTTGAAGTAACATCAACTTGAATATTAGATCTGAACGCTTCCCACTCTTTGTGAATTCCATTCAAGACACATGAGAGTGAATTCATGCAGTCCCCAACAAGCAAGACGACAATCTTGCTTGTATTTGTGGGTGTCTTTATCTACGCTGGCATGGGTGATGGCATGGATGGGACACAATTTGACCGGAGGTTGTGAGGCGAGAACAGCAGAGAAGAGAGGAATGACAGTGATGGAGGGAGAAAAGGGAAGAGAGTGACAGGTAATCCATCAGAGGCCTTACTGTCATTATTCAATTACCACCCATCCTTAGCACTCTTGATAACCCCAACACACATAAACACACACGGTCTACACACCCACGCGTGTGTGCTCACTGTGAGAAGTTGCATTGGGTTTGTTGATCCTCTTACAAAAGGTGGGTTTGTGCTGTGTGGGTGGTGATGTGAGGCAGGGCACAGGACTTGGCTCTAGTTCCTTATATGCTTTTAGTGCAGTAGACCCTTAAATCTCCTCTCCTTCTCCTCTCAAGTCCTCTCTTCCCTCCTCACATCTCTCATAACTATTTCTACCCCTAATCTCTCTCAGTGGGCCTCAACCATCTAACCCCATCTCGCTCCCCACCTCTCTCTCCATCCGTTCCCACCATATCCCCTTCCCCTGCTCTCTCTTCCCTCTCTTTACACTTCATTCCATCTCCCGAGTCCGGAGACGATAAGGAACACAGAGGATGATTAGACGCCAGTGACACCAGGCTTATCACGCTGCTCCCACAATGCTCTCCAGATCGCTCGCACAATAAACACCAAGCAGAGCAAGCTCAAACACGCATACACACACATACGCGGGACAAGGCTCATGAGACCGGGTATCAGTTCTAAATGTGTTTTCGTGCTCAGTTTGTGTGACGGTGCATGGTGCATCCATAATGATGCATGTGCTGGGTGAAAAACGACCGCGAGTAGCAGATTGTTTGAGGGTGAAGCAGCAGGGAGGATGATGGTTATGCATAGTGGGTGTAGATGCCAGGGGGTGCAACATGAGGCTGCAGGCTCAGTGGGTTTTTTACTCAGAGTTGTAGATGCCAAACACTAGATGGCACTGCCTTCTCAGTGCTGCTCTGCACATCATCATTTATTATGACTTTTCTCTAACCTATAACTACTATATTGCCTCAGGGAGTGTGTTTTATTGGGGCTCCTCTGTTATCATGTTACTGCATTTTGTCTTGGCCTACTCTTTACTCATGTCCTTACATCTCCTCCCCTCTTTCTTTTCCCTCCTTCTCTTCTATTCATTCACCTTTCCCACCCACTTTCTTTAATTTCTGCTCTTCTACCCACTTTTCCTCCTCTGTCTGAATCTTTTCTTTTAACCATTTTATGTCATTTAACTGTCCTTTCTGAGACAGCTATACAGATTTTTTATTTAAGCAAAATAAAAGGTATAGTAATGTAAATACACCCAATTAGTAGCAGTAGTGATATCTTAAATGAGACATAAAAAGATAAATACTACTGAAACATCATTATGGTAACTGCATGAATTATCTTATAATGCGATTTATGGGAGAATAGAAAGCGAAGAGGAAAAATGTGTGTATTTATTCATTTCTGTACCTAGTTAATTGTCTTCATGGTTGTGGGGTTATTGGATCATTTGGATATTTATTGGAAAAACACTAGATCTGTGTAATATATTAAAATGTATAAAGATATACTGTATTAATGAAGGTTATTATACAGTGAGAGGAAGTTTTGCTTTTGTGTATGATACTCAACTAATTACACAGTAAATTCACCTGTGTTAAATGTACAGTGTAAAGTGCATTTACTCTATCAGAGTAAAATTTCTCTATAAATAAAAGGCTCTATTGGCCTTTATATGACAGTTGCTTTGACAGGAAAGGGGTCATAGAGAGAAGGGAGTGACACGCAGCAAAGGGTCCCAGGCTGGGTATCGAACCCAGACCGGCTGCAAGCGAGGAACAGCCTCTGTACATGGGGCGGGCGCCCAACCCGCTGAGCTACACACCGCCCCTTTCAGAATTAATTTAACAGCAGAGAGTAAAATGCTCATCAGATTCAGAGTAACATCAGATTGTTAAAAAACATGGTGTTACAAAAACTCCCAGAAGCCACACCCCCTTTTCAAACTTTTCCTAACGGAGCCGAAGAACCTCCAGTGCCATTTTTTTCATCAACTATCCAAGGTAAGTCTGTCCCAAAATCGCTCATTCAAACAATATAAATTTAATTTCAACAGAAATTAAGCATAGCTTTAATTTCTCTTTAATTTTATATCAAAATGTATCAAAATATACTGTATTAATGAGGGTTATTATACAGTGAGAGGATGTTTTGCTTTTGTGTATCATACTCAACTAACTATAGGAGCCAAACTGGATCACAGCCCTCATTTAACGATGCAATTTTCGGCCCACTTGTCTCTTGTGTCAAACCTTCAGTTAGGAACCTCGGTTTAAATCTGGACCTTGCCTGGCCTCTGGATACTCATCTTAAATCTCTGGTTTGCTTCTGTTAATCATTTGAACGATATTGTCAAGCAGAGGAATTTCGCCCTGATTTGGAAAAAATGATCCTGCATGCTTTGATTTCATCACGTCTAGATCTCTGCAATTCATTGTTTATTTTGTACGAGTAAAAAGAATCCCCAGACCGTCTACAAGTTGTACAGAACGCTGCCACAAGGCGCTTAACAAAATCTACAGAGTATTCTCAAGTCACCCCTTCAGAATTCATTTCATAAAATTTTGATGTAACACATAAAGCAGTACATGATCAAGCACCAGTTTCTATCAGGGAACTTCTGCAACCATACATCCCCAGCAGGTCCCTGGGGGTAATGGGATCAGGGTCTGCTGGTCATGCGGCAAACACGGTTAAAGACTAACGTTGACACAGCCTTTGCAACAGTCACTCCTGCTCTCTGGAATACCTTCTGAGCCTGAGATCTGTGGACGTGCTTATGTTTAGGTTTTGTTGTTGCGTTTGATATTTTCTTGTTTCTTCTATTTTTTTTGCGAAACACTTTGTGATTTTTATCTAGATAGGTGCTACATCAATGAAAGTTTACTTTACATGACTTTAGAATTACACAAAGCTAATACATATTGTATTCTTTCTGAATAACGGGCAAGCCGAAACAAAGCCATTTGAAAATTGAGAGCTTTAAAATAGTGATTTGTTGGGCACGGTGGCGCAGCTGGTAGCGCAGCTTGCCTCACAGCTCGTAGGTTCTGGGTTCGATTCCCGCCGGGGACGCTGTGGGTGCTGAGGGTGTGTTTGTGCCTCTGCATCATCAGCACCCACACC
>JAPMNP010646630.1:0-10766 GCA_029874935.1 Atherina boyeri | reverse complement strand
GTCCTGTATGACGTTATCTTTTCGCGCCAATTACAACCAAAATACTGCTTTTTTAGCGTAGGTTCGTAGGTTGGATATGGGTAACGTAACAATAAATAAGAACTAAAACAAAAACTGCTGTAAGCAGAGTTGGTCTAGCCTCTAATTGAGGAAGATATCTTGACAAGAATTAGCATGGAGGAACGTCCGACAGGTGCCACGGAGCCGCAGAAGGAGAGAGGGCACCCTGAGGAAGCCAACCCGTTCACTTTCACTCCCCAGCTTATCCGCCTTCACAAAGACCATGAACTGTTTGAGGTAACCCTGGCCACAAAGCAAGTTTATTACTTCTGTCAGATGAAACTTGCGACGATAAGATTTGCTTCATTATAAGCTAACTGGTAACTGTAACATGCCTTATGTTGACAGGATGGAGACATTCAGAGACACATGTATCTGCAAGACCTCTACATCTCAGAAACAGAAGACAGGCCAGCGCTCAGGTATGGAAGTCATGTTCCTGCTATGTTGAAGTTGTCTGTAGTTAAAGGCTTAAAACAAACGTCTGTATAGTAGCAACAAAAAAGGAGGTGACATTCAACATGCAGTTTACCAAACAGTTAACTAGCAAGCTCCTTCAGCTAAAATCTTACATTAAATTAAAAAAACCCCAAGTAACAATCACATTTTGTGAGAGGTAGTTTTCAAATGTTGTGATAAGCTAAATTCGAATTTATCACACGAAAATAATGGAGATGTGACTGATTATTATCACTAATTTTTTATTTGTCTAAATTCTATTCTACCCAGAAATTTGGAATATAATCAATCATGATAGACATTAAAATTCCTCAGCAGAAGCTGTGGGTTTTTCTTTTTAGTCATACCTGACTGTAACTTCAGGATAATCAGTAATGGTCAGGCTGTCTATTACAATCCTTTCTTCTCTTGTCTTGTCTCAGTGTGTCAGAGTTTGCCTGTCACATCTCTGGCTGCAGTGCAGTCTTCAGTTCATTGGAGGAGTATGAGCACCACTACAATTCCCTGCACAGGCACGTGTGCTGCTCCTGTCGTCGTTCCCTGCCAAGCGCCCGGCTTCTTGATCTTCACATTCAGGAGTGGCATGACTCTCTCTTCACTATCCTTGCCCTGAAACAAGACATGGTGAGTCGCTGACTTTCCCCCTCCTAAACTACGAGCAAAAAGCTGAACAAAAAGACAATCATTTTAAACATTATTTGAGGCCAATATTGACTATTGCCTTCAAATAAATAGGCTAGTATTTCCCCCTGAAATTTCTTTGCATTTTTCAGTACCAGTGTTTGGTGGAAGGCTGTGGACAGAAGTTCAGAACTAGTGAACAAAGGAAAGACCACTTAGTAAAAATTCACAAGTATCCTCCAGACTTCAGATTTGACAAAAACAAAAAGACTAAAAGGTAGGAAAGTGTACATTATATTTTGTCCACTAGATGGCAGCAAAATATGAGTCTGCATGCTGTTGCTTCTCGTGAAATGATGGCTGAGGTCGAGAGGAGTCATGCATTTGAATTGATTTTCTGACATGCTCATAGAGTTGCCATGATTAGTTTTTTACTATGAGTTTTTCACTTGCTTGTGTTGACAGAAAATGATTTTGCTTTGCTTTGCTAACCTATGTAATATGTGCATAATCACTGTATTTTTTAAAAATTATTATTTTCACACAATAACACCCTCTAATACAATACAGCTTTTACATTTCCATTTAATATATGATTATTTCAAATCTAATATTTTTGTTAACAGAACCAGAGAAATGAAGACACATTTGCAAAAGGATGCAACCATGGAGGTAGTAGGTGATGTGTGTGAGTCTGAGGGTGTGTGTGAGATTATGTGCAACGTGCTGTCTGACCAATCAGAGCAAGAGGAAGCCATGGAAACACATGTGTCCATGGAAGAAGCTGCATGTACCGAGGACATTTCTGTTGAAGCTCTGGGTTCAGAGAAAAAAAACGCACCACTAAAACCACAATACTCCTACAGGTTAGTGTTTAAAAGATTTGTTAGAAAGCACTGTTTCAATAAACACGACTGCCAATTTCACAATTAGTTTTAAGCTAAAACTTTGGAGTATCAGGCCCTCTCTAGATAAAATATGTGGTAAAGAAATGATAATGTTTTTCAATTTCATGGATAGACTTATTATTAGAATGTGTGAGTAATTGTATCCAAAACATTTGTTGCAGCTGTTTGTCTTTGAATTTGATTGATAAACAATCAGATTGAAAGTGTTTGTGTTCTTTTTCTGCAGGGT
Source organism: Atherina boyeri (assembly GCA_029874935.1). Classification (NCBI taxonomy): domain Eukaryota; kingdom Metazoa; phylum Chordata; class Actinopteri; order Atheriniformes; family Atherinidae; genus Atherina; species Atherina boyeri. The sequence goes on along the minus strand of JAPMNP010646630.1, from coordinate 8,489 downwards.
TCCTACAACGGTATGCTTCGGCCACGGTTCAGTCCGAGGATTCAGAGGACGACGGGGCAAGAGGAAATGAAAGATTGCAAATTAATTTTCTGTTAACTTTTCTTTAAGAGTACAACTTTCTACCCTTTTTAATATGATGTATTCGATTTTACATGTGCAATTAAAAGCATTTTTTTGCAAAACAAATTGATCTTCGTAGTCATTCATTCAGGTGCTAATATTCTAATTGTTACACTGTTTTTGGTCATGCTTCTCTTCTTTGCGCACACAGTAGGATGTCACCACAGACAGGATCATCTGTACTGATAAAGATTGGTTTGGAAACTTACAACAGCTAAGATGACATTAACAGAAGGATGCAGTGCAGCTTAATGCTGCAATATGTAAGGTTTTGGGTCCACGGGAAGCTGAGAAAAACGAGAGGAATGTCATACTTGCATAATAAACTTTAATAATCTTACAAAACATGTTTTCACCCTTGAAATATAAAATACACTGTACATTAATGACTGATGAGTCTTGTCAGTCATGTTTAGCACTTTAAATGAATGGGGACAAAGTAGCCAAGGTTTTATTTACATTTAGTATCAGAACTAAATGATATAGAGAAATCTTGACTGTGCAAAAACACTCTGTTTTGAAGGCAAAGAACATAGCAGAGATATATCATTTGTAATGCTGAAATGCAGATATTCATGTTGGAAACAGTGGTTTTACATGTTAATTCACTTCTAAAGATCTCATGGTTTAGAGTTAAGTATCACTGCAGCACTCAAGAGCCAAAGCATAGCAGGTAAACATAATTTGGAGGATAAAACACTATCTACAGATTTAATCAAAACAGCAAAGGCACCAATAAGCTCTTATTAGCCTGTCCCATGAAGATTGGGTCATAGAAGTGCACTTGAGAGCTGTTTTAAATTATTCATCTATTGTACCATAAGTTTAGCTGTATTTCAGAGTTGCTTCACCACATACACTGTGGGAACCTCTGTGTCAGTAAGGCTTGTGTGATAACGTTCTTTCTATGAGCACAAAAAATAACTGAGTTGTCTTAGTCTGTAATAAATGCTTATGGGTATCAGATTTTTTTTTTTACAAATCATTCATAGCTTAAGACTTACAGGGTCTTTTCACTAACAGATTGGAAGAGGACTTAAAAATAGACAATAAGTACTCAGAATTGATAAGGTTGTAAGTATGTCTGTGATTGTTTTTTTAGCTTACTAGTTCATCTTTTTCTAAATACTGTGTTTCTGTGTCAAACTATGTCAGCGATGTGCTTCTTTTTATAATAGTCTGAACAACAATGGAGCTCATTCAAGCTTCAGAGACATTGCTTGTTCATGGATCAGTTTAATGTCATTTGTTATAATTAAAAAGAAGAAATCAAGAGTTGTCCTTCAATATTCTTTATATTATGTGAATTGCTCTTATTACATTTTCTAATGCATCTGGAATGATCTTTTTTTTATTTTTAATTACATGGTAATTCTAATGACTGCAGTGAGTTATTGCTCTCAGTCCAAACAGGCCTTTACATACACGTAAACGTGACATTCTGTGTTGCAACAATAAAATTGATGGGCAAAAGCATCTAAGAGAACCTCTGTTAGGAGAGAAACACTAAGAAGTCTGAAAATTGAATGGACACTGTCATTGAGGTCTTACTGGATGTTATTAATATCGCTAAATAAAGTTTAGCCAAAAAATCCTGAAAATTTTAAACTTGACAGTCGTGATAAAACGTTTTCCTTACCTCTGTTCCTCCAATAAGTGACTATTTTAATATGGCAGATTGATCTGTTGAAATATTTGTGTAAAAGAAAAAAAATTCGCACCTTTAAATCTTCCACTATAAGAAAAAGTACTTCTCATAATATATAATACATTTAAAAACCATGCACATGATGGATTATTTTTTTCCTTTTCTTTTTTTGCAATCTTGGTTATTTGCTGTATCCAGACATTTTTTTGTATCAAGGCATTTTTTAAAGGCAGTACTCCCAACCAAGCAGTTAAAAGTTTATGACAATTAAGAAAAGTAGTACATCCCATAAGGTCCGCTGAATAGTCCTGGTACATGTAAGGCAGGCCGCGGTCCGTTCAGGGCCCCGTACAAGGCCGGTGCGCCCATAGGTGCGCTCAAAGGGAATGGGAAGGCGAAGGCCGGCAGCAGCGGCTTCGTGACCAGCTTTAGTTTCTCCAGCTCGGCCTCCTGCAGTCTCTTGGCTTTGGCCCGGCGGTTCTGAAACCAGATCTTGACCTGGGTCTCTGTGAGGTTTAGTGAGTTGGAGAACTCCGCTCTCTCTGCAATGGAAAGATACTGTTTCTGACGGAACTTCCTCTCCAGAGAAAGCAGCTGAGAGGTTGTAAATGGAGTTCTGGGTTTCCTGTTGTTCTTGTGTTTCCGTAGATTGCATGAGGTTGGGCTAGGAAGTCCTGGAAGTGGATTTAAAAAGTCACATCACTTTTGTAGATTGATATTTGCATTATACATGCACAATACAATTTTAGTTGTCCAACAGTGTCCTACTTATGGTATGAAGTAGCCTATATACGGCAGGCTATAACCTCATTAAAGCTAAATGCCTCCATCACCTGTTGATTTATTGATTAAAGGATTAAATAATCAAGAAAAAGACTCGTTGGCTACTCTAAAAATATCTATGGAATAGCTGTTTCATACAAACACCAGCATTTTTTTAAAAAGCATTTTTAAAATGTACAAAAGTGCATAGACCGGAATATAAGATTATCCAAAGAGATGATNCGCATAAGGACCCTGAAACCAGTCTCTTGTCTCCGTGTCGCTGAGGTCCACCGACTCTGTTTTGGACGGATAAACTCCCCTCGGTGATGCACACTCCGTCTCCTCCGTCCGGACACAGTCTGAGCCAGGCTCAGGGGAGTGAAGACTCGTACAAGGAGGGGTCCTGTCTGATATAAGGGATTCCACACTGAAAGGTAGCTCTAAACTTTTGGTTTTACTTTTTCTAACAAATGACAGGTCCAGTTCATGAGTTCCAACCCGACCAGCATCTGCATCCTCTGGAGATGTCTCTACATGAGCAGCCGAGGGCGGTGATCCCTGCGCAGGATTCATTACGCACGACTGCGGTGCCATGCAACCAATGTTCTTGCTGCTTTCGTTGTTACTGTTAATAGCTGTTGTGTGTTCACCAGCAGAGTGGTAGTGTTTTCGCTGAGATTCCTCCACTGGTGCGCAGCTGCGTGGTAAACTTCAGGTTTTACGCACGGGGTTGCTTTTCCCTCAGTGAAGTGCCACAAGTTACTCTCTCATCTCACCGCCTGCCTATCAGACTTTAGATGCCTTCACGTGACTCGGTTTAAGCAATTTCTGATAGGCCAGAGTTTGAGACAGCAAAGATGTGGTTGATTTCGTGCACTTTGGTTTTTGACACATGTAAACCTCTCATCAGTGGCAACGCAGTCATGTCATGTACGGTAGGTCAAATGCAGACTTACCATTCCAATATGTTACAAATGTTTTTTTTTACTTGTATTTAAGCAGCACGAAACAAATTTTATTTTAGCAATGGATACAATAAACAGATTAGAAACTGCATGTTATGATTGTTTAAAAGCCAGATTGCCTATGATTTAATGAATACCAAAAGATGAGTAATCAAAACAGATTTAGTTCATGAATAGTTCAATGACTCAAAATACCTGCTAATGTTTCTTTATGTCTACTGAGGATGACAATAAGCTGCCTTTTGGCCTAAATTACACGCTGTCTGTTGCCTATATGGCTTTTCAAAGTCACAATCAATTAAAACTGACCTAGAAATAAGTAGAGAGATCTCATTTTCACAAATATTTGGTTAGAAATAAGTGTATAATTCCAGTTATATCAGGCACAGGTGCACTGAAACATCTCACCTCAGGCTTAAATAGAATCTAGAAAATAATACCTTATGTAAGTAAGTAAGTAAATTTTATCTTTTGTTGCACCTTTCAAGATAATAAAAATGCTTCAAAAAGAAATACAAAAAATATGATCATGTGAAACCTATATAACTTATGGTTATACTTTTTAATGATGGAAAGCACTTTTAGTTACACATCCTCTGACCCTCAGAGCCTTTAAGTGTTTTAGAAATAAAGCTTGACTTTTTGATTGAATACATTCACTTCTTTCTTAATATTACACCCTATAGGCTGGGGAAGGTGCATCCTTCAGTGTTTGCCTGCCCATCACAGGGTCAGTCCAGAGACAAACAACCATGCACTCACACATTCACATTAGGTGAATTTAGAATCAGTAATCTATCATGCATGTTTTTTAACTGTGGGAGGAAGCCACTGTTCCTGGAGAAAACAGACGCAGACATATATAGAACATGTAGAGTCCATACAGAAATGCCCAAGCTGAGATTTGAACTGAGATGTGCCCTCACAAACATGCCACTGTGCAACGCTGGCAGATAAAGAGAACAAAACAATAGTAATAGAATAAGACAAAGAAAACCAGACTGTGTCATAATGCTTGTTAAATGTTAATAGAAAGCAAACTGAGGGACAGTGGAAGCATTTAACTCTGTTACACTGATTAACAAATCCACTCACTCTACATATAAAGTACAAGCTCAATAGTTGGAATAGTGGAAAAAGCTCAGAATAAGCCAATAATATTTTTTATCTATATAGTTGCTTGTATCTTGGGCGTATTTAACAAGGCGTGGTGGAGAGCTCAATTGTTAAGGAGGACCTTAAGTGCAGTGACTGAAAGTCTGGGTTCAAGTCCAGGCCCTTGGTCCCACACTGACTTCCTCTTTGCCATCTTTCCTACAAATAAAGTCAATAAAAAAAACTTTGAAACAAAGTAAAATTGTATACCCTTAGTTGTCAGTGATGATTTTGTACCTTGAAATTAAATTAAGGCCCTCATTGATTACCTTATGACACTAACTTTTCTGATAACAGTAACTTTAAGTACAGACATGAGACCCCTATTTCTTTGTGCGAAAATATTTTATTAACTGTTTTTTTTAGTTGAATATCATATTTTAATTATGATGCAAAAGCTAGCGACACTGCTTGTTGCAAGGCCTCGTCTGGAAAGTTGAGCTTGAGAACATGCTAAACAGTAGTTCATCCCTGTGTTTCATTAAAGTAGCAAAGCAATCCAAGCTGTGATTTACTGCACTCTTTATAGTGCAAAGAGTTATTATCACTGTAAATTTCTATCTTGTGGCCCGTAATCAAATTGTCTATGGCTATATTTCAGCCTATTGTGCCCATTGTGTGTAATCCCTTTGAGAGACTGTAAAGGCCCCACTGAAGAGCCCCATCCAAATTNGTTTTGTTCTGCAGCTCTTCAAAGTCAAGTCAGATCATTTCCAGTGAATCCAAATATGTGAGTTTTCCTCTGCTAGGCCGAGAGGAGCACACTGTCTGTTTGTCTGTAGGACAATTGGTTAAATGGAGTTAACTGTTTCTCTCCCTGAGGTATGTTCCTGCTTTGATCCTGCTGCGCCTGGCGCCTGTCTGCTCTGCCTCCCCCTCTCCCTCTCTGTGTGACAGTGATAGATGGCTGGGTAACCATACAAGCTTTCAATGACAGTAATTTAGTGCAACATTACATTCTCTCCTATTTACTGCCAGTATTACCACTTTCACTCTGTTTGGAAGGAGATGCTGGCCTATCTGTAATCTGTTGTTTCCATTTGTTTTGTAATGGAGGAGTAAAACTACACAAATAAACGTATTTCCTGCTTTTTTTTCTTTTTTTTCTAGTTTTTCAAGCACATATCAGAAAAATCTAGATTCTACTTGGAGAATATAAAATCTAGTTATGCTATTGTACAGTCGCTGCTTTTCCAATGCACAAAAAAGTATCTGCTATCTTATTTCAAGTAATTTTGGAATACTTGGATTGATGTGAAAAAAAAACAGATTTTTAGTCATCATTTACATGCAGCAAACATTGTAGGGCCAGACAATTACACTCATCATATGGAAACTGCTGGTTTGTTTTATTTTCGAAAAAGAATAAGGAAGAAAAGTGGACCTGTTGGTGAAGCTACATAAAAGAACTCATTTCGTTTCTTTTCTTTCTTTTGCAAATTAATCTGCATACACTTTTGTACCTACTGGCTTGCCCGTCTTGAACATTGTCTAAAGAGTTAATTAAAAAAATATTTTTCTGTCAAAATAGATTTTTTTCTCCCGCCAGACATGTTGAAGCAAGCGCTATCTCTCTCTATATATATATCACTTTGTAAATCTTTCTCTTTCATTAGAGTTGGCAGGGCTTACGGCTATCCTAAGCAAACTTTGGGGAGGGGGCTGGAGTCATGTGAGATAAACATTTTTGAAACACACAGTGGGGATCTTGTGGTTGTGAAAGTGTATAGTCTTTAAAGGAGACATGAGGCCTGTCTGGTGAAACAGGACACATTATTCAGCCTCAGAGTTGACCTGCCAACACTTCCATGTCAAAATGTCAGTGGATGTGGGATCACAAACTTACCCTTTCCACGCTGACATTTACGAAAACTTATAAGAATTCCTTAACAGCTTCCATGAAATAAACTGGGGTAATTTATCGTGTTGAACATACCAGTTACCACTTGTGGCACTCGCAGCATAAACTGAGATGATTGATGTGGGTGTTACATCAGTTACTGAAATAATAAAGTGAAACACACAGGCTCCCTTGGCTGCAGCTCAGTTTCACTCAGGCCCAATCATGCCAACCAGCCAAGGACGATGTGTAGGGCCGGAGGTCTTCCATGTGATGTATCTCCTTATCTGATGTAAGGTTAAAGGGAACTGCAACAACATGTCAGCCTGAATTAGTTGTTTTATCTTTGCCACTGTCAGCACATTGTCTCATGACAGCTGCTACTCCCTTTTTCTACACTTTGGGTAAGGTCTAACCTGTTGAACCATCATTACTTACATTTTCACCATGTTGTCACACACCTCATAATTTGGAGGCTCCGTTATCACCTGAGAACATTTGTCAGTGTCTTAGAGTAAAACCTGATTTAAGGTACAGTGTTGTAAGTGGGTACATTTTGTTCTTTGATATTAGCTTCTGAGATTAACATATTTACTATTTTCTCGACTATTTTCTCTATATTGCATAATGTCAGTTAAAATGTCAGTTTTTTTCGGATATCATCTTGGGCTTTTGGAACACAGATTTGTGACACGTAGTGGACCAAAACTGTGTTGCATAATTGTCTTTAATCTACACTGGTGACATTTGGGAACTGAATGCTGTTGCTTTGAAAGCAAAATATTTAATTTTCTTGCTTCATTCCGAATTTCAGCTTTTCGAAAATCAAGGACCGCTTGAACCCCATATTTTGCATTTCATTTGCATGCAGATCAACTAACTTTGATTCTTTTACTACAAAGTCATGCTGCTGTAATATGTGGAGAATGTGGTTTGGCATCATTGTGCAGTAGTAAGCAGGGTCTTCCCTGATGTTGTTTGAATGGCAGCATATGCTGCCAAATACTGGCTTTGGATCTGTGTGTTGATAACAAACCAGATGGTCCATCTCCTTTTTAGGAATGACAGTCCATGGTTTTCAAAACGACTAGACAAAATTATTTATAAGACAAAAAGACAATATCCCACTGTGTTCTGGTTTTAACTCGTATTTGTGGATGTACTTGATGGTGCCCTTAATCATATACAGTCATTTCTACAACAGAAACATGTCTGCTTTCCTTGCACTTTTTAACCATGCTATTAAAGAACACTCCAATTTTACTGAACTGCAGGAAAAAGCGCGATGGACATATCTGATCATGTTGCTCCACTATTTGTATCAAACTAAGGGAATTTCTGCACCCTTTTTTAAACTAATAGTCTTCATTAAGTTTTTTTTCCCAATGCATTATATTATATATGACTTTGTCATTCTCTGTCCTGATAGCGCTGACCTATGGGAATAGTTTAGGATATGAGTAAGTTATGGTGTACAGTATGATTTTACTGTTTAATAAACTCTGAAAGATAGTGTTGTCATGATTGCTAAAAACTAAGGAGGACCAGAAGCTAAAACTGACAAAGTGATAAATGTGGTGAATAAAATGAGATATTTGGGTGATATCATCAGGATTGATTGAAATGATGATGTTCACCATCAGTGCTTTAATCTGTTTGTAAAGCAGACATGTTGACAAGCATATTTGAAATAGTATGTACTTCACTTTGAATGCAGCTAATTGGTTTTAACTATAACAAAACACAAAGCTTCAGGAGACTTTTCATGAACTTGCTTGGGTTTCCAAGATGGACAAGTACATGTTAGCTCCAAGTAATGTTTCCACCTGTCATGCTGTATCAATGAAAGATAGATGAAAAGAAAACAAAGTATAAATGAACTGATTGGTTAAAGAAACGTACAACCTCAATTCCGAAAAACTTGGGTGCTGTGTAAAATGTAAATAAAAACAGGATTGTGAAAATCTCATAATCAATATTTTGTTTCCAATACAAT